>PQWD01001603.1:6364-189853 GCA_019425675.1 Leucinodes orbonalis | reverse complement strand
ACACAGATGGGTCGCATCGCACTATATGCGGTAAGTATCCCGATCGGGGAACATTCAAGTATTCTGAAATCCGGGAAAACTGTTTTTTTTTCCAGTTTCTACATATTAGAAATTTTACTTAATTTATTGTTTTATTTAGGTACTTAGTATGGACAATAATGTTTTTTATTATTAGAATAAAAACCGTTTTTTCTATTTGGATAGTCTAGCGATTGTTCCACTTATTAGTAACTAATAGTTGTAAGTAGTAATATTCAAAATTATTAGTATTGACAGATATAAGAATCTATAGACCTTACTTTAAGACAGTCTTACCATTGTCACAGAAAATATTTGAAATCAAAAGGTAATTAACATTAAAGCAGTCTTATGATTGTTGAATTTTGAAATATGATTTTTAATGGTAAATAGCAGTCACCGTTCTTGGGACCATTCTTGGAAATACTTTTTCACTAATGTTTTGTTTATTTAAGAAGTATATATTTAATTTAATAAACAAAGAAATAAATTCAACATAAAAACCTTAGTAACAAAATTAATTATTATTGAAAATATAAATACTAAATGAAATAAAATATATTATTTAACAAAATCGAAAAGTACGTCTGACGAGGCAGGGTTCCCAAAACACTGGCAGCATTCCCGCGCTGAATAGCAATGCTTATTCTTTGACCAAGGAAGCTGCCGGCTCTGGAGTCCCTGTAGCCTCAGTCAAACGTACTGACAGATCGTTTAAAAACAATTTGAAAATATATTTTTGTCTAAATGAAAACCATTGTACGAAAAGTGCAAGGGGACCATAAATTTCTTAGAAGTTCAAGTAAAAAAAAAAATTGGCGTCAAGGTCAGAATGAGGTGGAAATAATCTTACCCAACCTCGCAGAGACACCCGCTTGGCTGAAGAGCTACCTCGGCGGTGAAAACTTTGATAGACTGCGGGTATGTGTTGGCCGGTGCCGCGAGAATTGGGTAAAATAGGGATATTCAGAAGTAATATGTGTTACTGTGGTGCCTTCAGACAATGGAACACCTACTGTCTTGCCCGAACATTCTATCTTCGTGCGGTTTCCGGACCTATGGATGGCAAATAAAAGCGCGATCAAAGTGTTCGCACTATCATATTATTTAGCTTATAATTCCATATCGAGACGATAAGAAGAAAAGTAATCTATATGCACGTTGGAGGGCATGAAGCAAGCCTAAGTTTCTATCAGTCGAAGCTTCCTCATAGTTCACAAACCCATAGTGGTTAGCTGCATTCTCCGACTTCTGTTATAAACTGTCGCAGTGTATATATGGTCAATGGTGCTGAAGCCTTTGCAAAACCTGGCTTTTTCTGGAGGCTGGAAGTAAGCAAACTTACGAGCGAGATGGTTCGTGATGACTCTGGAAAAAACTTGTAAATGTGGATCAACAGCATGTTGGATAATACTTTAACAAGATTTTCAGCATTTTGAAGAAGGCACCTCACGCTATTACTCCACACTTTGGCATCACACGTTCACGCATTGCGGAATCAAAGAGCTTTTGAAGGGTCTCAAGCACTGGTGTGCCACCTGCTTTCAAAGGCTCATCGTTAATTCTGTTCTTCCCGGGAGCTTTGTTACTTTTCAGCTGTTTCAGAGACATCCTTATCTCACACAAGGTGACCTCCTGGATATCCTCAGATAGATGTCGAGTTCACTTAGCTCTCGGGTCTTCGGCTAAGTTGAAGCAGGAATCTGTATAGCGATATATTTAACTCGATGTCAAACTTCTCAACTCCCTCAAAATCTCTGGTTGGATGAAACTACATTTCTTGACTACAGACCGTTGGTCTTCAGACTAGTCAGTTGGTTTTGCCTAAAAGACATGTTCCTCGCAAAACCTTGGAGCCTCTGTTCTGTTTTATCACCTTAATATGTTATTTCAGTTAGTTAAGATCTGCAGGTTTTTTTTATATTCCGCCTAAAATTTATTGATTTTGTGTGTATTTTTACATCATATAATTTTGAACTTCAATAAGCAATAAAAATACAAGAAGAGCAATAAACATCACTGCCATGGAATGCTCGTAATGGTTGCACCCAAGCCGTTTTTTATATTGTGTGTATTTTTAAACATTTTAAATAACAGACTTACAACTTCGTCAAGCGATTCGGACGATGACAGCCTTAAACAGGCATTACTTTTAGTGGATATCCTCAAAACAGGTAAAAAGTTATAATAATTTGGAACAAAGAAGACCGTATCAAACAGTGTACCAAAAATGTTATCATGTGAAGGTATTGAACACACTTTGTAGTCGAAGCTATGTTTTACATGACATCGACAAAAAATATACAAAAATATTTTATTACCTACACCAACAACATAACACACAGAACATAAAAAGATTTCAAAGGATATACGTTCCTTACAACTAAGGTTAGTATGTATGTCAATAACAAGAGTACACAGCATTCACCGATGACAATAATATTAATTTAATAGTATTGAACTAAATAAAAATTTATTTTTATTAATTCTGCAACAAGTACAATCACTACATTATGAATGAGATATGGATAATCGTATTAATCCCAAACTATAAAGCAGTAGTTATGGTAGTAGCGTGGCTGTTAAGGAGTTCCCTAATTTTGGTTTGGGTTTGATTTGGTGACTAAGGTACCACACAGAAATCACCAGACATAGATATTGAAAACGAAATTTTACTCAATATATTTGAAATAGAAAACTCCTTAACTGTTAACCGTCGTATACTTTAATCGAACTTAAAAGCATAATTACCTTTGTCATTATCATCATCATCTTCCCCACCGGGGGGCACGAGCCTACCCGTATAGGGTGATTAGGTCTTAGTCATCCACGCGGGCCCAGTGCGGGTTGGACGACTTCACGCACATCCTTTGAATCTCTTCGCAAGCGTGCGCAGATTTCCTCACGATGTTTTCCTTCACCGTAAGAGCGTCGGATAACGTACATATATTTTCGAAAATTCGAAAACACATTGATACGTGGCGGGATTTGAACTTCAGCCATCCCGGTAGGAGGGCAACAGTCCACACCATTGAGCCACCGACGTTGTCTTATTACCAATGTATTTAGTTATAAAAAATTTTTTCGACAGTAAACTTTGCACAAAGTGTATTATTTTGTTATACGCAATAAAACATTTAATTTATCAAGTGTGTGCACAAAGCTAAAAAAACGTAAAATGGTGCCCCAGATCGCTGTCCCAATTTATTGAAATACTAGCGACCTGCCCATGCTTCGCACGGGTGCAATGGTGATATTCGTAATATACACGCTCCCGCCTGTCTTACCGGCCAGACCGCCGCAATCGCTATGTACCACAAATTATAAATATGTAATACCTTCGAAATTATTCATTGAAATCATATGCTGTATGGGCCATATAGATCCAGCTATGTACAACTATTGCCCCTAAAAGATTATTTTCGTTAAGCTTACTCACACAACACACACACACACACATATTCACACCGCACACACATGCACACACACACACACACACAACACTTACACACACCACACACACACACCCACACTACACACACACAAACACTCACAGACACACGTGCGCAAACATAAAACACACGTCACCCATAAATGTGCTAGTAACTGCAACTTTTTTTAACTGTTTTTAACTGTATAAACTTAATACAACCTATTTTCTAAAATTATTAACAAGCTACAATTTAGTTTCTACATCACTCACTGTCATGATAATACCATTAATGTAGTTGGCCCTCATATCACTAACCTCGTGTAACACCTGAAGAGACGTGGCTGAAAAGCAGCGTTGTAAATAGGTACTAGTACCTTATTTATCAACATTAGCTGAGCCACATCCAATTGCTTCACAATAAAGGTACAAAAATAAATTGTGTATTGTAAGTAGCTAATAAGGACCACATGTTGAAATTGTGACTTGTGAAGAAGCAATAAATTTTATTATTATTATTTTATTATTATATTCAACCAGCAGAGTTTTCTGTTGACCTTTTTAATGTTAACAATACTCAGTACATTATTTTGGATAAATCTTGTAGGGTTCAGCTTTCGTTTGCAATGTAAGCGGAAAAAATTGAATTATTTACGACATCACATTAGAAACCTCAAAAATAACACAGTATTTCTCCACTATTAAATGGATGTTATTATACATGTTAACCTTCCTCTTGAAGCATTCCATCTATTTAAAAAAAAACATCAAAATCCGTTGTCCACTTTTAAAGATTTAAGCGTACACAGGGACATGGGGACAAAAAAAGCGACTTCGTTTTATACTACGTAGTGATAATATAATACGAAATACACCTAACTGCTACGAGTATGTTTTGTTTAATCGGTACCAAACCTACCATGGAATTTGATTACGACTATTTTATTATTTAGCACTAAAAGACGTAAATTTTGGAAACAATAATTGACATTATTTTATATCTAACTAACTAGATATGAAACGTTCATTTATGTAAGTAAATGTAATAATTACATGGTTTTGGTAAATAAAAATATCTTTATTTGGAGTAAAATTATTTTAGAATATATCAAAGCTTTGCGGGAGAATGTCGCTGCAATAAAAGACGAAGAGAAAACTGATCAATCGACCTGCCTTCCGACAACAGCTCTCTTACCGAATGCAAGTCAATATAAAAACGTAACTCAAAGTGAGTCCATAATATTACTTGAACACTAAATTATACAAATTTAAGTATTGGACAAAACTTCGACATTTGACGACCCATTTGGTGTAATTGTTGAGTCACTCGGCTAATACATCAAGGGTTTCCGGTTCGATCCCCGGGCAGTACCAACATTTGTGTGCATGAACATGACTGTTTGTAGTGATCTAGGTGTTCCTATATAAAATTCCTATGTATTTATTTACAATAAAAATATTTAATTTAAGTTATCCGTTGTTTAGATAAATTTGCGATCCGCCCCTGCCAAAAGGTGAACAAAACCAAAAAACATACCTTATCGAACGCAACCAGAAGGATGGAAACGCAAATATTGTTTCATTCGACCAGTCTGCTTGCTGAAACATCTCTAAGAGACCTCTGCTATTAGATTTTATATTGTTTCTCGATTCGCCACAGTTGACTGAATATAACATATCTTCGAGATACATACTAGCAATCAGTCAAATGCTTATAAAATGTAACTATGAACATGTTATCCTTTTCTATTTTTACATTTAACAGGTGATTCGCCGATGGCCCCGCATGACCCATCAACGTTAAGCGAAACACCGGCGACAACCATAGCCTCATTGCCTTCAATGAGAATGCCGTCAGAGTTTGCAGATTATGCATATCAGCGAACTTTCAGTCAGTTCATTTATATAAATTATACCTTATTTACTTATAAAGCATTGATCACCTTACTCCAATTGTTTTGACATATTCTCGTGTTAAAGGATTTAATTTTTTTATAAACAACTATGGGATGCAACAGAGAAGCACGGAATCATGCAAATCATATCAATCCTAACAGTTTTTAAACAATACTTATCGATACGTTACCAACACACGTAACAACCCACTTCTCTAATTTTAGCGTGCTTGACAATGGTGAAGCGTATTGCTATATTCTTCACGCTTTATTATTTAATTTATTTGCAGGACCTTTCAGGCGTCGTTTCCCTAGAGATTTTTACTATTATGGTTTGTATTCATTCAATACTTATAATTAACCAGCCTCTAAGACCTATTAAAGAGATTAGCCTGAATGTAACGGAGTACGAACACGGCTCTAAAATAAAGACTAGAGGTTCGAGTTTCTATCAATAATACTAAGTCGTTGTCATCATCATCATCAGCTCATTAAACGTCCCTAACGAGGGACACGATCCTACCCGTGGCGGGTGTTTAGGCCTTAGTCGTCCACGCGCTAAGTTGCTTATGCCCGTTTACACCAACAGAATATCATTGATTTTCCTCTACAGATTTGAAACCATAGGCGATCTGCTGTCATCAACAGCACTCAATTTGACAGAAATGTAAATTATTTATTATTTTTGTGATAAGTGTCACTCACTTTGCATACCCTACTCATAATCTATGTTCATGCCACTGCTATCATCAGTTACCTATAAGAGTAGGCTCGGTGCTTACTTAAAGAAATCGTCGTTTTTCACTGGACGTAGGTAGCTACTTATATATTCAATGTTTTTTTTCAACAGATACATTTTGGAGAAAGGATTTCCCTGGATTGCGCCGAATAAACTTAGTTAACGGTAGGCAATAAGAAAGTATTTTGTAACTAGTTATGCTATCTATGACTCATTATAAAATGAATGGTCAACTTGATACTCTAAAATAAAGGTAAAGGAAAGAAAAGAAATTTTGTTGGTAATTAAAGCTGATTTTTCTTTTTTTGTTCTTATATACTTATATAATTCATTTAATTTCTCATACTTCGAATTTTGCAGATGAAAACAGTCGCAGATTCAATTACGACGACGTGTTTGGGGCGCATCCTATTGATGGAGGTGAGGCCTTGATATAATTCTTGTACCTAACGTGTTTCGGATACTCAACTCCAGGTTAGAATAAAATCTTAGTAACAATCTGGTATAGTACAGGATTTGATAATATTATTGACGAAATTATCTACTTACGCGGCGTTAGGATATTATTATTATTTTAAGATACAGATCGATAAATTCTTAATGTATCTATATTAATTACAGGATCAAAAACTAAAACGGCGTTAGTTATTTCTACTATAACGCCTTCCACTTCTACCTTATCACACTCTACTAACATTACATTTTATCCTACCGTTATTAATGCTATCACCACCACTCCTACTAAAGTAAACGACCATTCCACGTTTAAAAACTATTACAGCCAACAACACAACGAGGGCATCTCAAACTACTATATCACAATTTAAGAAAAAGACTCACCGTAAGTAGCCATTTGAAATATATTTCATAAGCTCACTAAAAATAGTTTCTGCCGGTGTTGAGGAAAAACACTTATGATTAAGAAACTAATAAATACAAATCTTAAATTCAACACATTTATGAATAAAAAGGTCATATACTCGAATGATTACGTGTTTCGATCATTAGTATAAACCACAGACATCCGAATATACAATTAGACTGGACAAGCCGCCAAGTTTATAGGCAGTCCCAGTGTCGCAATTTCTTTTCGGTTCATAGCTGTGAAAAGTTATTATATTTCTTGGGTAAATTTACTGATTCATTGCGATGATGGCATGTTGGCATGGCATGGCAGGATGGCATTTTGGGAAAAAACGGTAATTTCTTCTAATATTCGTGCGTCTTGACTCGTCTCACAGAGCGTAAACTAGCAGCCAGTGTATGCTCGTTGAGCTTACATTTGTCGCACTTAAAAACGCGGCTTGCCCCATCTCCTGTATTGGGAAATCTGTGGTATAAACAAATACTTATATGAAAACAAATATTGTGTAAATACTGGGACAGTCGAAACTTATAAATTTATAGTTCTACAAGTCTAATTGTGCTGATGTCTATGGACACAAGCATTGTGACTGTCAATATCAACCAATCAGAAAGCAGTGTATTGTTTCTGCATTCTAAAGAAGCGATATTTAATTAAAAGATCTTCTGTGATTGTTAAAACTTTGAGAATTTTGTGGGATAATATTTATAAATTTACCATGAGAAGTCCTAAATTAAAAAAAATACGCAAAAAATTTAGGTGTAAGATAATACAAATTATCTCCGCTATAGAATCCTACGAAAGTTTATAAATATACTAGAAAATTAATAAATTTGCGGTTCTTATTATTTTCCAGTGACAAACATATTTTTGTAAATACATACATATTATACTTAGAAAACACCAATACAAACAGACATGTTCATGCACACAAATTTTTGTACTGCCCGGGATCGAACACGAAACCCTTGGTGTAATAGCCGACATCTCCACCATTACAGCAGATGGGACGTCTTATTTTGTTTTTATTTACTCCACCGTATAGGAGGACGTTTCGATTAAGTTGTAACCTTGTAATAATCCATCTTTACAGATGATATAGTCATTAAAAGACTCAAAGCGCCAGCACTAACGACAATCGAAAATAGAAGAGATCAAATTAAAGATCAAATTGCAGCTGAACTAGCGAACGAAATAAAACAAGTCGATGCCATTACACAAAAATCAACAAAAAATATTGGATTTCCAAAAGATGGAACAACAAAAATAACGAAAGGTCGAACTGAGTTTCAAATTACCAAACAAGAATATACCTCGTATCGTTTTAACCTTTTGAAGTATCTTAAAGAGTTAAAACAAAATGTGCCAACTACCCGGAGAATACACCTTCGAAAAAGCACTAGATTACCCGTACCCTTTCCTGAAAATCACGCATTCTGTTTCACCAATCCAAATAGTGCACTCTGTCGTACATTAATATGAATTCAAATTTATGGAACATACCAACTGGAAAATTCACATAGATAACTCAGTTAATAACAAAAAATTGACGAAGTGCAAATCGGACTCGGCCATGGAACAGCTCAGCAAGTAACATAAAACAAT
This sequence comes from Leucinodes orbonalis, assembly GCA_019425675.1. Classification (NCBI taxonomy): domain Eukaryota; kingdom Metazoa; phylum Arthropoda; class Insecta; order Lepidoptera; family Crambidae; genus Leucinodes; species Leucinodes orbonalis. Next base: position 181,301 of record PQWD01001603.1, on the reverse strand, counting down.
TTTTATTTACTTAGGCACCCCCTCTTTTTCCACTTCGTAAGTGTCTATACCGGAAATTACTCAATTTATAGAAAAAAATATTAACTAACTATTTATAGAAAAAAAACTTCAAATATACTAAAAGTTTGTTTTTATAATTTTCTTTGAAAACTAAAGAGTTATATATGACTACCTACAACTTTATTTGTATGTAAAACAATTGTAATATACAAAATAAAATGTTTGAAAATTAAACATCGATCATAGGTCCTTGCCCTTTTAAATACATAACAAAATTGTTTTTGGGTAGGCGTGTTATTTGTTAATTAGTCCATGTATTATTAAAAAAATATATAATTGTATGGACTCAATTTATAATTAGCCTATTTATTACAAAAGTTTGATGTAGAATTATAGACCCAATTTATTTTTAGCCTGTTTATTGCAAAATAAATTTAATACGTTTTTGACATAAGACTTTTTAATCATTACAAAACATCTTCGTAACAAAAATCAACAGTAGGTATGTAGTTTTAATCATATTAACAAAAAAGTTTCTACACATTAGAAAATAAAAACCAATACTAAATGCAACATATTACAACGATTACTATGTTTTTCTTGTTTTTGTAAGTGTTTCCTAAATTCCTCAGGCTTTTGCTTTATTTTGTTTCCATTCTACATCATTACGCTTGCGTTATCTTCTCTCTGTTCCCGCCTTTTCTTCCTCCTCTCTATTAGCATAATATGCTAAACCATTTTCAGTGAAGTCAAGAACTCTGGCTTCTTCTGTAATTTTTGGCTGTCCGTTATTTAGCATGTGATTCTCACCACGGGTTCTAGGTTTCTCTTCTCTTCATCCTATCACAGTTCACTGCTGGACATAGGTCTCCCCCATTTTGCGCCAGATATCACGGTCCTCCCCTTTCCTCATGCAGCCTCCACCAGCGACCTTTCGCAAGTCATCGGTCCATCGGACCGGAGGGCGTCCTATGCTACGCTTGACAAGACGCGGTCTCCACTCCAGAACTCGTCTGCTCCAACGGCCATCGGTTCTGCGACATACGTGATCAGCCCACTGCCACTTCAACTTGCTCATCCGGGGAGCTATGTCAGTAACTTAAGTTTTCTTAGGGATTAAATCATTTCTAATCTTATACCTAAGAGAGACCCCAAGCATAACTCGCTCCATTGCGCGTCGAGTGACTTGGAACTTGTGAAATCCCGCAGTCAGTGTCCATGTCTCAACTGCTCAATGTATATGACTTTCAGCGCATAATGGCGCCTTAGTGGGGCACGTGAATCTTAATGTCTTCAGTTGCCCATAAAATATATCTTATTTGTTGCACCGGGGGTGTTTGTCCTTTGTGCCTGCACTATGTGTTCTATCAGCGCCGGATCTTCAATTTTTTTATGGTGGGGCATGCCGCAAAGCAGAAATGCCGCCCCGCCCACTTTTATTTATTTTTACCTTTATCATCCTATATTATTTCACTAATTTATATAATAGGTCCCAAATTGATTGACATTTGGACAAAGCTGCAACTTTTTACGCAGCTGTGATCAGTTTCAGAGATATTACATCTCCTTGTCTTACTCCTCGGTGCCAATGATAAGCCAATGGTAAGCTCTTCATGTACTCGGCCTGACATAGTAGCGCTCTCGTACAAACATCTCAACAATTCGATATAGCAGTAGTCAAGTCAGGCACCGTTGGAGGGAATGAAACACAGCCCAAGTCTCGATCGAATCGAAGGCTTTCTCATAGTCCACAAACGCCAAACATAATGGTCAGTTATACTCTCCGCTCTTCTGTATAACCTGCCACAGCGTATGTAATATGTAGTCTATGGTGCTGAAGCCTTTGAGGAACCCGGCTTGTTCGGAGGGCTGGAAATCGTCAAACATATGCGCGAGACGGATCATAATGACTCTGGAGAATAACTTGAAGATGTAGCACAATATCGTAATGGGTCGTTAATTCTTCAATAAGCTTTTAATATCTAAGATAACTCGTAACAGATGTAAAAACGGCAAGATTAGTTTATTTTAGTCATTTTTATAATGTAATGTCGTATGGTCTACCGTTGTGGGGTACGGCTGCCGACATTGATACAATATTTGTGCTACAAAAAGAGCTTTTATCTACAACCTTAGACCACGTGACTCTCTTAAAGAACAGTTCAAAGAAATAAATTTGTTTTTTTGTAATGTAATTTTTGTATATTTTTGTCGTTCATAAGTGCTTTTTGTAAGCCTAATTTAAATAAATGAATTTTGACTTTAACTTATCATACCCGGAATATTAGGCTCTCTCCAAGCGGATACGAAAACTCGTTCGCAGAGAATTCTACTATTTCAATACAAGGTTAATTAAGGACCTTATTAAGGAGAACAGGGGGCCCAAAGTTTTCCAAAAACCACTTGGCAGGAGCATTCTGGTGAAGCTTAATATAGCAGATGGCCAACTACTCACATTACGCCAACAGATCCTGGAAGAGGTTGAGAAATTCTATGGATTTGTCGAGCGCTCATCAGTACAGACCGAAGACAGCGAAGATCTACGTGCCCTACTAAGGCACCATTGTACGTAGGATATGCCGGATGTTGACGTTAGCGAAATTAGTGCAGCACTGAAGCAACTGAGAAATGAAAGGGCCCCGTGGGATGACGGTATTACGACAGAACTCCTAAACACCGGTGGACAACCCATCCTTAGGACATTAGGTGAGCTCTTTTAATGCCGTCATCTACCTGGGAACTACACTGGAAGCGTGGTCCACAAGCGTTCATTAAGAAGGGTGATAAAGCTCTCTTGAAGAATTATAGACCGGTAGCGTTTCTGATAAGCGTCGGTGGCGTCCTTCTCCAGATTGTCCAAGAATAAGTTTACTTGGGCTAAAACTTGACCGGCACAATTTCGGAAGGGAAGCTAGTAGGAGGATTCATTTGGGCTGGCGGCATCAGGCAAGTTACATCAGATCTTCACGTCGACGATTCCGCAACGCTTAAGGACAAAAGTCTTTGAGAAATACGTCCTACCCATACCAACATACGCAGATGAGACATGGACACTGACTGCGGATTGGTTCAGAAATTCAAAGTTACTCAACGAGCGATGGAGCGTGCTATGTTGGGAGACTCTTATACATAAAATCAGAAATGATGTTTACGCAAAAGAACTAAAATTACCGGCATAGTTCGCCAGATTAGCGAACTGAAGTGGCAGTGGGTAATGATGTCGCAGAACCGATGGCCGTTGGAGCAGACGAGTTCTGGAGCGGAGACCGCGTCTTGGCAAGCGTAACGTAGGACGCCCTCCGGCCCGATGGACCGACAACTTGCGAAAAGTCGCTGGTGGAGTCTGGATGAGAAAAACGGAGGACCGGAATATCTGGCGCAAAATGAGACCAATGTCCAACAGTGGACTGCGATAGGTTGAATAGAGAGGGAAAAGGTTTAATCACCTTTCTTGAAGAAGAACACCACCACGCCATTGCTCCTCACCTTTGGTGTCGCACCATCACCGATTCCGGAATTAAAAAGCTTCTGAAGGGTCTTAAGCACTGGCGTGCCCCCTACTTTCAAAAGCTCTGCGGTATATCCGTCGTAGCGGGGGTCTAATAACGCTTAAGCTGTTTCATAACCATCCTAACCTCGGCAAAAAAGCAATGTCATTAAAAAGTTACAATTTATCAATTATTGGTATTGATATTAATCAATTAAGTTCTATAATGAAATAAGACTACTCGCCTCAGCTTTTTCGAAGTCACACTGGATGAAAAAGGCGTTTTATTTCCAATTTATTTTGTATATTTTCTTAAAAAACGTGGTCGCTTGATGCAAGTAAAAGGAGCTTAATTGTTTATTTTTATTTTTTTTTCAATTGTAGCTGTCCATCATGAAAATGATATAGCTTTAAAGCAGCTAAGTTGGCATCAATTAACATAGAGAAATAACTACGTAACTTTGAAATAATACACTGCTGCCCTGTATAGAGATCGACGAGAGAGTTTTCGTATACAGCGTCATTCCTCAGATCGCAGCTGCACCCGCCTGCTGACCGTGATCTGCGGGCGCCTATTTAGAACTATGCAAAAAAATGTAATGGTTCAGTAACATGCCTTACTCCGCGCTCCGGTTATCAGTCGTATTTCTATGGCCATGCACTTGTACTATTATTTATTCCGCGGGCAAGTAAGGTAAATGATGAGTGGTCCATTAGTCGGTTTGCCGCCCCCTGACCGTGCCGCCCGGGGCACGTGCCCCCGTCTGCCCCCCCCGGGCAGATCCGGCCCTGTGTTCTATTCTTTTGGATCTTGACGATGACATCTTTGTCCTAAAATGTTTAAATTTATATTGTAGATTAAGAAAATTGTATCGAATTCCAATAATATTTAGACAAAAAGTGACTGAAAATGCAATTTGTAAAAAAACCACATGGTCTCATTCAAACCTTCACTACGATAAAGACTAATGTACTAGTGTGTCATATAAACCGCCACGAGTTTTAGTAATACAGTGACTCATTTTGTAATTAAAATAGTGTCAAGGTGATTCATTTGTAATATTTAGTAGAAAACTCACCTAAAAATCAATTGGTTACTAAAAATACGATAGTTTTTTATCGTAAAATAGCTAAATTATCAATATGTCTTAAAATGTGACAGCAAAATAAGACAAAGACAGACTAAATTCATATTTGGTCATATTACTACAAATAATAATATGAGAACTTACCATGATGTTTGGAAGTAAATCTCAAAACGTATTCGGTCTTCGTTTCATAAAACCGTAACACCTTCATTGTTCAAATACCTGACGCAAACTGAGATGAGTCGGGGTTATGGCAAAGACATTGATGAAACAGATTTTATTTTATTTTATTTTTTACATTTTAGGAAAACTTACAGCTACACATAATAAATATAAATACTGAAGGCCAATTAAAAGTTTCCACATATAATACAAAATATAAAGTTAAATTTTTAACCCAAAACATCGGTACACTATTGCTGAATAAAAAATAATGTTTGCAAGTTGCCGCTTAAGTTGCAAGGTTGTAGTAATAAATAAGTCAACATCTACACTTTTAGTGAAGCCATTGAAACACCCGCTTGCCGTCACTAAATAAGAATTTTGTATATAATTAGATTTTACGGTGGGACATACACTGTCTCCTCCCTCCACGACACGGAGTTCTAAGACCGATTCGCTCCAAAAGCTCGGAACAATCAACTGTTCCATTTGAGATACCAAGGAGAAAAACAAGATCAGCAATACGTCTTCTCTCACTAAGTGGTAGAATATGGAACTTTTGATAACGATTCCTATAATCAGCTATATACGTTCCAGACCTAAATTGTAAATAACGTAGGAAACGCTGCTGTATCTTTTCAATTCGTGAAACATATGTATTATAGCCCGGGTTCCAAATTTGAGAAGCGTATTCTAAGTGACTACGCACAAACGACCAATAAAGAATTTTGAAGGTTTTTACTAAGTGAAAATCAGATGATATTCGTAAAATAAAACCAAGTGCCTTAGAGGATTTAGTAATTATATTATTAATATGGGACTCAAAAATTAATTTTTTATCAAAAGTAACTCCTAAATCACGAATTCATCTAACTGAATGTTAGATTTACGCGTAAAGGAGCACACATAACATTTCGAAACATTAATGTCCAACTTATTAGCTAAACAGTAAGCCTCAAATCTATTGAGGTCTTCCTGCAAAAGCTGTGCTGCCGCATCTGAATTAACTGGACAAAGAATTTTCATATCATCAGCATACAAGAGTATTTTTGAATATTTAAAACACATAAAATAAATGATAAATAATAGATAAATGGGAAAAAGACCGAAACATCAAAATTGGAGCCAGTTAGTTAAAAATGGATGAAGTTTGATTGTGAAATGTTAAAAGGCGCTAAGAGAAGCCTTCCGATTTATATAACTTAATTTTGACGAAAATACTATTCGGTCAGTTTACTATTGAACGTGCGATATGTTCCTATTGCTCGGGGATCGAGACCCAGAACCCTTGGTGTAATTGCAACACATGGATCGAACCCCTATTTTCTCATAATAAATCTGTAGATTGCTGCAACGAAACCCTTCATGGGCGAGTCTGAGTCGTGTTTGGTCAATTCGTTTGTTTAGTCTCAGAGAGGCTACTCTAAATAACCAGCTTAAAATGGAGCTGTCATTCAAAATATGAGTCGGAATATGTATTGTTTTAGTATTTTTGTAAAGTTAATGCTTAGTCATAAGAATTATATCAGTTAAATATTGTACTGTGTATAGCCAACCTCCTTCACACATAGACATAAGTTAGTATATAAGCATAGTTGTAAGTCATTTGATATAGACAATATACTCGCAGTGCACTCAATACGTGTTTTCATTCCGTCTCCCGGTGTCCCACATTGCAATATTATAATCACTGAAATTCGGGGCAATGCAGTTCCCTTTTACTGGTTACGAAAACTGAATAATTATTTTTGCGCTGATGTATATGATATTTTACTCGACCATCCCGTGGCGGTTAGTAGGCGTAGTTACTAATAACGCTTTGTTCAGAATTTTATTATAGCCAAACAGTTGCTTGGCTCGCGGGTATTTGAAGTCACAGTTCTAACCTCACCAAAATGTATAAACACACTTATAGAAATTAATAAATATTTATCAATAAATACAAATATTGGCATAAAACACATTTATTAATAAAATTGTAGAATAAAAACTAATGCTGATACATAAAAAGTAAAAAAAAGTCCGGAAAATTTCATAAGGTAAAATTTTGTAGATATGTGTAACAATATGTATGAATACTTTTTTTGCACCAACTTCCAAGCAAACTTCTGAAGATGAACATGAAAAGTGTTTATTCAGTTTAGGTCCTTACAGAACACTTATGAATGTCAAATGAAGCGGCCCGGCATTGGCACTCACATTGGCATGCGTGGCCCTTGGTTAGAAAAGTCTGACAACCGCTGCTCTAGTGGCTATAGTAAATGTAAATAAAAACCAACACAATATTTTGAATTCATTTATTAAACAGCCCTATGTCTTACATCATCAGTGATATCGCCGCACCCGTAGCAATGTCTATTATTAATACAGATTTGTTTTTATACGAGGAAAATAAAATTCCTCTAGATGCATAGAAACTATATAACTGCAAGGGACAATTCTACATTAACATTTATTTATTTACCTGATAAAAAGACCGAGACATAAATAAAATGTGATGATGCTTTAAGTAATTACACCAAACAAAACTCCACTAACCATACCCGAACAAATGTATATATAGGTCACGTGTTTTACACTGCTCCCCTCCCCTTTCAATCATATATTTTTTTCAATATACATGAGGTTCTTTTTCTAGAAAGCAAAACGTTTGTTGGCGTGAGGATGGCCGGTCACTAGACGTATTTATCGTTGAAATTATGACCAATAATAACTTCCCAATTTCCTCTATTTGGTTCCCATAAGTAGGCAATTAGTGCCATCTCATTTTAAAAGAAATTAAACATATAAGGAAGACCGATCATCCTGATTTCGTTTTGGCCGGTCACCAAACTGGGATACCTTAAGTGCGTGCAATCGCTAAGTAATCCATCGGCCAAAAGAGTGCCCGTTTGGTACCGTTTAAGGTTTTTAAAATGTGCATATTTCAGTAATTATTGGTCATAATTTCAATAATAAATACGTTTCGCGACCGGTCATCCTGACGCTAACGAATGTTTCAAAAGAGAACATCTATTCATAAAAACTATTTTTATGAACACAGGACTAACCTACATAAATATGCAATAAGCTAAAAACCAAAATTATTAATTTAGTCACAGCATACAATTTACACATACGAATTAAATTATTGTAATATTAAATAATCGCTCAGCGATAGATGCCGCACTAAATCGTTGAATCCTATTTATTACATAATATCACTCAAGTTTTTGTACTCAAGTGTTGTTTAAATGTAAGCACTAATTTCTAGTTTGTGTAAAAAGAAAACATAAGAACTGTACATTATTTTTTTCAACGGTATCATTTGTTACAACGGCATCATTAGTTATTTCACAAAAAAAATGGTAGATGATTATTAAAATAATATAAATACTATTATGTAATATATATTTGTATTGTACCTATACTGTTTATCGTATGCTTTAAATTTTAAAAATAATATAACTAAACTGGTTACCATAATACAATTTATTTAGATATTTTAGATTATCAGAAATTTTACCTAGCTATACTAAGATTTATAATATAACACATTGTTAATGCTAGTGGGCCACGCAACATTTTCAAAAGCTATTGCCTACTAAGTAAAATTAATTTCCTATTACACATGGAACAGGCTGAGTGCTAACTGCGGACCATTCGAGTGTTTATAATTACATATATGATTTTATATTTACTTTGGTTTACATTTTCTAACTCCTATTGAAGTGCAAACAAATTATAATGACTCATAAAAGTATTTTAAAGTCCAACCAACCATCTGCCTTTCATAGCACGCAAAAATATATAAATATAAGTTGATTATTGTTCAAGCATTGACGATGTTAAGTACTGTAAAAAATATGTATTCAGGAATTGGCAACACATTTATTTAATATGTTGTCTATTATTATTTATTATTAAAAACATGTCGCTTAATACTAAAAGACCTTTGAAAAATATCTACTACTACGAGTTAAATACTCGAAATTGATTATTACTGTTCTAATAGTTACATTAAATACAGAATTTTGTTCTCGTAAATAGAACAACAAACACTGGTGGTAAAATTCATCTAGAGCGGTTCATTATCGTATGCTTAATAATTAACCTAGCTACTAACATAGTGACCCTCACAAGAGTATTTCTGATAGTTTAAGAACATATTTTTATAGGAGCTTTCACATAATATTGATGAAGCATCAAAAATGTAAGAGTAATAAACATTTAAATGATGTTACTTTGTATCACTGGTTATGGCAAACGCATATAAGATTTTTGTCTACAGCCTCACATGTCGTGGCAATCGTTGGGAGCGATTCGGTAGCAATCCATACAAATATTATGCATGTAAAACTGTGTCCACATTTATAATATTTTTATATTGGGATTATTGGACGTAGCGTAGCACGCCCTCTGGCCCGATGGACCGACGACTTGCGATAGGTGGAGGCTGGATGAGAAAAGCGGAGGACCGGGATATCTGGCGCAAAATGGGGGAGACCTATGTCCAGCAGTGGACTGCGATAGGTTGAAGAGAAGAAGAAGGATTATTGTAGGACAAGTGTCCGTCTTTCACGGCATAACAAAAGGCGAATAGAGGTGTGATTTTTGAAGTGGAGATAGCTGTACGGATGGAGAGTGACATGTGCTACTTTTTGTTTAATTATTCCTTCCTAAAATGAATTTTCCTTCATAAAATTAAATGTGGAGATAGATCGTAAATTTATTGTAAGCAGAAATCAGAAATCATGAAGGTACTTTTATTTTAACTTATTTTTATCCGACTTTTATTCAGGCAAATAACTCGTCAGGACAATTTAATGTTACAGGTTAATAAAATAATAATTTTATTATATGACTGCATCTAACGATTTTACCCATAGAACATTTCTTAGGTTTATTATGGTTTTCATTATACTTTTACTATAAAGGCAAGGCAACAGGTGTAACAATTTAGTGTATCAATGATCTATTTAAATTGGAGTGTTCAACAGTTACTTACACGTGTAATTGATATAATCCAATAAATATTTTATCATATTTTTTTTATTATTTGACTAAAAACATGGCAATGTTTATAACAGCCTTAAGATCAAATTAAGTTTCATTGTCGTTTCCTTATACCTATTCATAAAGTTATTGAAAATTTAACCCATAAAGTTAAATGAAAATGTAAGTACAGAAGGAAAATTTATGAATTACATGCATTAAATTAGAATATGAACAAATATTATATTGATTCTATATATACTACAGTAGAATACGGGTGTGAAGCAAAAACAAGCGCACTTCACATGAATAGCATTTTTTTTTGTCTATTACTAAACAAATGTTAAAGTGGTAAAATTAATTAGAAATGCTACCATTTAATGTCCATGTTATAAAAAAATATTATAATCGAACCTTTATGTTATAGGTACAGTCGCCATCAAATATATATTAACAGACAAGGTGACCATTTATCAAAACAGTTAAAATTAAAATAAGTTCTATACAGTAAAAGTTACAATTAAGATCTTAACAGCAATCGCTTTCTTAATTAATTCTTGACGTTATGAGTGTTCTGATATTATTGAAATGTTATTGACAAGCATTTGCTCAGATATTAATGAAGCGATTGTTGCAAAGATGTTAATGGTAACTGTTACTGTACAGAACTTATTGACTTTTAAAACTCTTAGGATGTATTTGGTCACCTTGTCTGCTTATATATATCTGATGGTGACTATACACGTGTTTGCTATACATTAGGCCTGATACTGATTGACCATAAAATATACAAGTTTCAAAAATGAGAAAAACGCTAGTGCATTTCAACAATCTTTAAGTGCGTTTCATATGTATGTCACGGTCAGGACAAATACTCCCCGATCTTAGTAGTACATATTCAGGGTAAAATTGAGAATATTGGCGGGCACGCTGAATAAAGTAGTACGAACTATAATTAATTATGAAATTACTTAATTTATTTTGTAAAACTTTTATCACGAATAATACATATGGTATTCGGTTCCTATCAATGATATTCTATATAAAGGTAGATACGCCAACCATGCCTCAAAAACGAACTGCTAAGAGAATACAGTTGTAGGCTCTTTGTATAGGTAAATGTACGCTCATTCGAAATATGTGTATGTGTGCTGTCGCTGCATTCGGTACACTTTTTTCAGTTGTTTTGGGAACATATCACGAATCTAAACTTTTTACATCATTGGTTCCTATAAAAATATTAGCTAATATGAGTACAATAAACGGGCGAATGGATGCCAATGATTCAAAATTCACCCTGTATATATATACAATAGTAAACCAATCATTACAAATTTTACAATGCTTCTTGCATTTAATGCTTTGGTTATTATTAACAATGGCAAGGTTTTAATGCTTTTTAAGCACGCGTGATTTTAATAATATTTATTTTTTATATTGAAACTAGACCTATTAATCTTTAAACATACACGTATTTACATTGTGTATATTCAGACTTAAAAACGTCTTTCATTGGTACTATCTACAAATTTTATTTTATACTTGACAAAATGTTTTGAAGAGAATATTGAATTACTTAATTTACTTTTCTATTATACAATGTATGATACATTTCATTTGTTACTTTATTATTATCTAGGGGAAAATATAAATACCGCTCAATGTGCCCAATGTGGATGCCGACTAAAAGATACACATGAGCTCAAAAAATTTCAAACATTCATAATTTATCCTTTAAGTCTACAAATAACAGCCAGGTAAGAGTGGTAATATTTTCGTATAAATAAATTAAATGCACCAGTTTTTATAAAGTCGAAGAATGTGTGAACTAATTAACGCGTACACGGCACGGTCATTGTACATAGGTAATACTAATGTAGAGTTTGATAAAATGCTTCCACTAAGTCCTAGTCCAAACAACAACTTTATATTACTGAATATTAAAAAAAATCTTGTAATAGTTTATTTGAATTATATGACTGAAGTCTGCGTTGTCTAATATAGTTGGAATCGAAATGTAAACTATAGTATATATATTAAAAAGTCCATTATTATCATTTCCAGATTCATAGGTAAATGTTATTATCACGAATTCAACTGTAAACGTAGGAGAGGTCTATTCGAATACAATACTAATAAAATTTAAATATTATAACATTATCAATATCTATATTTGATTCATGAATCGGTAATTCTAAAGTAAAATATTTTTAGAATTCATTATTATTGCCTTTTGTCTGTTTGATCGTTACATGAAGTAGAAATGTAAAATTATTATCACATCACATATAATTGCATATATCGACATTAATGTGTAACCGAAACGCATCGACAATAGTCCACACTCAGTCCGAGAGCCGGCCGTATAAAAGGCCTATGGATCAGAAACATGAAAATTTTTATAATTCTGAGAAACTATAGTACTAATGGTCGAAACCTCTGAAAATGCCAGATTTTGCCCGCATGCAAAATTATGACCTCACTTTCGGTTGTAATTCTAGACATTGTTATTATGGCTCAAAAATATTAAAAATTAACGGTAAAATAAAGTATTCGATGAGTAGAACTGAGTTTTCAAAGCTAAACTCATTCACGAACGTGAGTCGACAACAATCAAAGGTACGTCTTTACAAAAAAAATCATGGATCTGATCCAAGGACTTACGGCCGGATCTCCCGACTAACTCGATTTTAACGTCTACTCATCGCTCATTCAATATTATGCATGCTACAGTCAGTCAGCAACCTCGCACAGATTTGCAGTTCATATATTATTATTTATTAATGCTGTATATACTTCATCACTGATTTGATATTCGTATTTGTGCAACGTGTGCGCCGACTAACTTGCTTTTAACGTTTACTCATCGCTCATTCAATATTATGCATGCTACTGTCAGCGACCTCACACAGATCTGCACTTCATATATTATTATTTATTAATGCTGTATATACTTCATCACCGATTTGATATTCGTATTTGTGCAACGTGTGCGGACGCATTTGATATATTTGCATGTGTTTATACAAGTGTGGTTGCAACATTTATGAGATTCAGATGTCAGTGAAATTTAGATACACTTATTTATGTCATTTATTGTACTGACAAATATAGAATATCGTATCAAATTTATCGCGACCAAAACAATAATAATTCAACGCTCAAAAACTACTTATATTTCTAATCAGCAGCCTTAACTTGTTATCATTATTGATGTTTGCTTAACATAAAACTGTGGACGTGGTATAAATCAAACTAGTAACATTTATTAGTCTTTATCACTGATTTGTCTTTCAGTAGAACTCACATGTAAACAAAAGACCAACGGTAACAACTGTTGTTACAATCATTGAAATCGATTGTCAAATTTTATAAAAATAATCAAAAGTCAAAAACATTTCTGTTAATTTTCGACTCGAGCCATATACGACTTTTACGATTGTAAAGTATGTCCACAAGAGTAGATCAAAGCTGTCTTCCCGCGTCAACATTCATAGAATACCCAAAGTAAATTGGTACAAGTCAGCTTCACCCGAATGAAACAATACTGCTTCATGAGGCACTGTTCATAATACTCTTTCGAGGTAGTGAAAACAACTAACATACATTTTTTATGGTATAATTACAATATAATTAATATAATTATCGGTGAATAAACACATTAACATTTATGAGGCACACTAACTTATCGACAAAAATTATTGAATTACATTATTACTTATAGTCATTATTGGAGAAATAATGTTATGAACACATTCGTCAATCCTTTTGAGTATAAACGCCCTTGGTTCTTAGACAATTATAGGAATGGCTTACGGTGGTGACGTCACTTCATTACTTTCTTCTGTTTTTGTCATTCATAACCAGCTGTATTCATTAGAATTCCATTGTCACTGGTCTACGAGCACAGATAATTATCATAGAAATAACGCAGTGTATTGCATCGCTACATTATCATTGCTCTTGTATAGATCCGTGTGAATAATGGTATATTATACCAAGGTACTTGGAGCAGTGGCTATCGTTACAAAGCAACCCAGTCATCCATATCAATAGCATACAGCTATTCGATTCGATTGCCACTCGTCTAGAGCGTAAGATGATTAACCTTTATACTTGTTGTCAGGCTACTTACAATAAAAGCAGTTACGACATTGTTGTTTTAATCATAACAATTGGATTGCGAAAATATTTGTTTAAAAACAAGTGATCTGAGTTTATGAATCCTTTATATTTTATCTCTAGATGCTTCAATGCCGTTACAACAGTTTTTCAAACTGGTAGAGCTATATATAACGAGTTTCACGATAATATGAGATTCGTATGCGTATTTGTCTTTTTAAATAATTTGCTAAATTTAACTTAATTATTAGAGCTTAGAAAAAAGTCAAATTATTTGTCTTCAACAAAGTTAACCATTTAATAATTTATTTATTTATAATGATGCAAATCTTACTAAAATACTACAATAGTTTCGGACACCAATCAAAAGCTCTTTATGATACGAATAAGTTTTTATAATTGCATATATTTGTACTTAAATAAATATACACTAAACTATGAAATATACACACGAGTAGCCAATCGACTCACCTCGCAAAACACTACACAGACTTTTCAGTCTAGTCTTAGCCTCATACGCAAAATGTAATGTTATATTGAGGTGGATGTGTAAGGGCAGTGCCTATTGCCATTACATAGATACATAAAAGAGGAAGCCCAAGTTATAAAAATAAAGTACTCCAGAACAGCGACGAAATCGCTTTAAATAGCAGATACTTTTTGGATTAAATAAAAACATCATAAAAATCGAAAACTTCAGCAATAAAGTGTAGGTATATTTGTATAATTGCCCTTATCATAAGAAGATAAGAATATTGTTTGGTATAAGTAATAAAAATTACTAGGTATTGATTTAGAATAATCATAGTTTAGTTATTCCTTAATCTAATAATAACTGTTATCTGGCAGTCAATGGATATTAAAAGGGTCATTTCATTAATTTAAGCATTTCGTTATTATATACAAATTCTAACTCGGACATGCTAAATTCTAGATTGTTAAGCCTAGTTTACATTGATATAGATTACGGTAAAACCACACAGCTCAATTAATTATTTATTGCTACAAGACAAATAGGTACAACAAAAAATAAATTGCTCTCGCCTTTGGATATGACAATAATATTTTTTTATTAGTCGACTGATGAAAAAATTATGAACAAACTACTTTTAATTGCTTTATTTATGTTAGAAAACTATGTCACATTTTATTTATGTGTTAAAAGCTTGTTTTAGCTTACGTTGGCCAATTGTTTAGATATTCATTTATACATTGCTTTTTATGTAATTTATTATCATACATGGTAAAAACACACAGTCAACCACCGCAGTGTATGATCTAGGATGAGTTACGCTAGCATTTTATAAATAAACTACCATTTTAACTATGATCATATTGGTATAATTTAACAAATGTAAAACAACACAACTAACTTAGAAACTAACGAGATCAGTTTATTTATTAGTAGGACATTTTAAACTAATTTTCCTAAACTGTACAATTAATAAATAATTTCAAAAATATTTTGATTACAAAGAAATCAATGTCATAAATTCAAAAAGGTCGTGTTAGTGTTGGATGATAGTAGCGAATGTGTCTGAAATGCGACATAAAATGAACACGAGAATGCTAATAATTAAACGCCTATATAATACAAATTACACTACAAACACAAGTTTACTAAAATGTAAACAATGCAACCTTAATTGCTCGTTACGGAAAACCACAGTTCAAGCCATTGCTTTTCGATTTAAGAACACAGCAATTTCAGCTATAAACTACAATTAGAACATCAGGTGTGTTAAGCGCTTCACCCTGTTAATATTATCACCTAAAATTGGTAAAAGACAATCGCATTTGCTAGTATCCCAACACGTGTATACAAGTATAAAGCAACATGGTAAAATAATCGAAAGTATATGTTGAAGCGTACACATTACTGGACCCATGATGCCGGCACCCACAGTGGTTCAGACTGTACCCTCCAGGCCGCCTTCAGCAGCTGAGTGAGGGCGCTCGCCAAGTCTTCGTTCACGATCTCCTCATCGAACATGTACCCGTACAGGAAGTTGATGCGATTCGATGAGCGTATTATGTCCGAGAACTCTTCTTCCTACAATGAAAACAAAATTCATGCTCTTTATTTGTTCTTAGTTTTTATGGGGTTAATATTTAAAAAAGCAATAAGTGTTATTTTTAATTTAGAAACAAGCTAACTTGTAGCTTGTTTCTAAATCAATAATGAATTATTTATTTCTGTTATACATATACTCAAATATTTAACATCGCCATCTCGATCTAACAAAATCAAGGAGCTTGTACTGCGGTCCAAGCTCCTACGAGCCACTATAATTTAAGTCGTTACCTTTTTTATAGTTCATAATGTATACCCTATGCTTGTTATGTTTTATCATTAAGTAAATGCCACTACAGCATGAAACAGTTATCCAAAATCGTGTTTTGGCTCAATGATCATTTATACAACAGGTATATAAATACTTATTGACGACCCATTTGGTTTAGTGGTTGAGAAGTCCGCTACTACACCAAGGGTTCCGGGATCGATCCCTAGGCAATACAAACACTTGTGTGTCTCAGATCTCAGGGGCTGGATGGCGTTATATGAATGTCAGTAGATATTTTTTATCTCAGACACCTGTCTCACATAAACAGCAAATAAAGTTGATGCATGTTGCTATTTAGAAAAGTGTTCAAACACTGAACCCAACGTCATAAACGAAAAAAGCTCTCCTTTTCCTATTGTTAAACAACAGGCAAATCGCGGCAGTGGATGAGCATTTTCTTATTGTTTTTGAGCATAGTAAAGCAGCAATCTAAATAAACGCTCACTCGCTCAGATTACTAGACGGAGGCAAAAAACAAATCTTAAAATAAAATAACTGCGTGCGTGGTCTAGTGGGTACAGATTTTCGGGATTCGGTAAAGATTGCTGCGTAACCTGGATGTCGGGTGTTCTAGTACAGCAGGGAAACGTAGAACATTGCAGACTGAAATCACCCGATAGTCCGGAAATAAGCACACTTCTTGGTCATGGCTTCATGGTCATAACCATTCCCGGCTAGAATCTTGGGATTTTTTTTTTTCGGAATAACTTATCGCTGTGGGCTGCAGGTGGCCTTCACAGCTTCACCGGACATTTGGCGAGCGCTGATGGCTCTCAGCCCAAAACAATAATATGCAACGAGCCTAAGGGTGTCCCAGAGTGGGACGCGAACCTCTAGGGCTAGGTTACCTAGTATAAGTTTGGGGAGAAAGCGACCGGGTACCTACGTATCGGTAACGTCAATAGGGACTGGTCGAACCTACAGGGACTCGCGACGAATGCCCCCGCTGGTGGGGGGCGGAATCTCGGTCTTGAAGTGTAGCGTGTGTCCTAAGATGCTCTACGCGCTATTTCCGCCGCCATGGCGACAGTGATCGGATCGAGTAAAGATGGTAGTCTTTATCATCCACCAACCAACATTCAGCCAGGGTGGTAGATTACAGCGCCATCGATGCCGTTCTTAAAGCAAGCCCTCTCGCCTGTGGACGGGACGGTCAGATTGCGGACCTGATGGTAAGTTAAACGCCACACCATGGCAGATGTGTGATATGTAGTGTTGAAGGAAATTAATAATAGTAGGTAGATAGTCAACAAACAACAAAGGCGACGACAGATGTTAGGTCTCCTGCACCCGGCAATTTTTATTTTCTCTCTCATCATCCCGAAACACAGAAGTGCAAAACAATGCTATTTATATTCAGCAGTTCCAAACACAGAAAGTACTAAATTAACTTTAACAACCCATTTTGACGTCCCATTTGGTGTTGCGGTTGAGAGGTCGACTGCAACACCAAGGGTTCCGCGTTCGAACCCTGGGCAGTACAAACATTTGTGTGTATACATCTTGTAATTGTGTTCTGTATAATATGTATTTACAAAAAAAAATATATAAGTATGTTTATCCGTTGTTTAGTACCCATAATACAGCCTTCATGCTTAACTTGGGACTAGATGGCGCTGTGTGGATGTCAGTGGATATTTATTTATTTATGAATATAAGTGCATTTTACGGCACGATATCTGGCACTGTGGTGGTTGACCAGTCACGATTGTCATAAACCCTTAAAGAGGGGTCATTAAATGACATACTGAGTCAATTTGGCCCGAATATTGCTTTATTCTCAACTAGCAAAGTCTCATTTATTTATTAAGTGATTAACCCAATAGGTGAACTACATAACATAAATACCTCATTTATAAAATTATTAACACCATGATTAGTATTCTTTACAATGTTATTTCAGAATGTTTATTGTTATGATATAATTAATCATTACCTATGTAATTTTTTCTAGACTTTTATCAATCACAAAAACTAAGAAAAAAGCTTAGAAAAGTACTTAATGCTTCCAATGTCAATATTACTGAAAATGGACATATTTTTCAGTTAATGAACATCATAGACCGATTTCGATCAACTAGACCGTAAATGACTGTCAGTCAAATTCAGTCACTAGTCATTTTCATCACTAGTGTCGAGTGTACGTAGCCCTCAAGCGGGCCGTAATAGGCTGACGAGTGTACGGGGGGGTGGTGTTGTGTGATTGACGACCCATTTGGTGTTGAGGTTGAGAGGTCGACTGCACCACCAAGGGTTCCGGGCTCGATCCCCGGACAGTACAAACATTTGTGTGTATGAACATGTCTGTTTGTAATGTTCTGGGTGTTTTCTATGTATAATATGTATGTATTTACAAAAAAATGTATATAAGTATGTTTATCTGTTATTTAGTACCCATAATACAGGCTTTACGCCTAACTTGGGGCTATCTGGCGCTGTGTGAATGTCAGTGGATATTTATTTTATTTATTTATAGTTACCGTGAAAGCCCTGGAGCTGTCCTTGTCGAATGTGGAGCGCGCGTTGGCGGCGGTACGCGTACGCACCAGCCGCTCGAGCGGCGGGGGGCGCACGAACACTATGTACGGCCGTAGCCGAGCCGTGCGCACCACCTTCAGCGCCTGCCAATGCGGGCTCAACACGCACACACGACCTGCAACAACCACCATCCCTCATACAAACCTCCGCGATGATGAAACTGGCAGTTACAGTATAGCGGAAAACACGCCAAGGACAAGTACTTAGCCCTAAAAAAACGCCTGTTTTGGTAGAAAACATATTTTTACTTATATTGAAATTAAACAGTGTGCACACAAATGGTTGTAATAATCTAGTTTTCGTTAACAACTTTTGATTGCAATGTGTGAATCATGTAGATTTTAACACTGGATTTGTTTTTCGCCCTTTTAAATTGGGTGTCAAGTGACCCGTCCCGAAAGGGCTACAAATGGTAAAAATATATTTGAAATACGTATAAAATTGAGGTGATTTTTTTACGACAATTTCTCGAAATCGAATAGCGATATCAGCAAAATTCCAAAAAGGTCTCGGGGTATTTAATCATAAACCAATTTGCATAACAGAATCTAGCTATCTATATTCGTTTAGGCTGTAGTAGCGCCTACTATTTGGAGTCGTACGGTGCGCGGTCCGATATAAGCTGAAACAGTAAAATTAATGACTTTTACATATGAATTAGATGATTTTGGAATATGTGAAATATGTTAAAAATTTATATCTAAAAATAGATATTAAAAAATTATAACAATATTAAAATAATTGCCCCGATATAAGTTGCATCAATATCTAAAGTTAAGAGATAAATCTTTTGACACATGAAGTAGGTAGTTCCTTCAAAAAAAGCCTATGATTATTAAGTATTACCTACTATACTTCGTCTTCTCAAACGTAGGAATAGCGTGGCTTGCTTATGATTCCATATCTGGTGTGTGCAGTGTGTAAAAGGCGAAAAAAGCCTTGAACCCTGGAGTCAGAAACAATCGATTCGATTGGATACGGATTCTCGACTGTTAAAGGGCGGTAGGTCCGTCTATATAAATAATGGTACTATTCGGAAAAGAGTTGTTTTTATTATAATTTGCCCTAAGTGCATTTCTAGTGTACCAGAAGGACAGATAACAGTATCTTTTCGTTTTCGGCCATCATGTATTTTCTACTCGATTTTTTCTTTCAATTTTAGCCTCATCAAACCTCATTCTTATTCAAAGACCGATTTTTTGCTGTTTGATGACAGTTCAAACCACCTGCAAATTGTAGAGATTATGGAAAAACAGCAACACACACGGCAATCGACTGTCACAGGTTGTCAGCGCCGGATCTTCAATTTTTTTTGGGTGGGGCAAAAATTGAGATATGCCGCCCCCGCCCACTAATTTTGATTTTTACCTTTATCAACCTATATTATTTCACTAATTTATATAATAAGTCTTCCAATTGATTGACATTTGGACAAAACTGCAACTTTTTACGCAGCTGTGATCAGTTTCAGAGATATTACATGAATTACATCCCCTTGTCTTACTCCTCGGTGCCAATGATTGTGTAAGCTCTTCATGTACTCGGCCTGACAAAGTAGCGCACTCGTACAAACATCTCAACAATTCGATATAGCAGTAGTCAAGTTAGGCACCGTTGGGATTATAAAGCAGCTAAGTTGGCATCAATTAACATAGAGAAACAACTAGGTAACTTTGAAATAATACACTGCTGCCCTGGATAGAGATCGACGGGAGAGTTTTCGTATATAACGTCATTGCTCAGACCGCGGCTGCCTGCGCCTGCTGACCGTGATCTGCGATTCCTGCGAGTGCCTATTTAGAACTATGCAAAAAGAATGTAATGGTTGAGTAACATGCCTTATTCCGCGCTCCGGGTATCGGTCGAATTTCTATGGCCATGAAATATCGGCACTTGTACTATTATTTATTCCGTGGGCAAGTAAGGCAAATGATGAGTGGTCCATTAGTCGGTTTGCCGCCCCCTGAACCGTACAGCCAGGGGCACGTGCTCCAGTCTGCCCCCCCCTGCCCTGCCCTGCAGGTTGTTCTTCAGATCGACTTAGATACATCAGTGATCCAGAAAATACAGTGCCAATGCTGACATTAGACGTTAACAACAAGCATAGAATTAAACAAAGTATACGTTTTAGTAAGTACCTACTCAAACGACTTTAACCATCACCAGGCAAGACAAATTGTATATTTTTGTACGTTTTATATATTTGTTTTTTATTGTATTTGTGTAACCAAATATTTAAGGTTATCCTTGCGGAACTTTAGTCAACCTTACCAACTCGTGGTGCATCCTGCCAGACAATAAATAGCAGACAACCGCAGATACGCCACGATCAGCGTGGCCAGTAGGTACCGGTTCGAAATCCTTCAATGGCATGTCGTTGGGGACGGCCTGATCGACCGAAAGTGCAATGCCTAAGAAAACGATTATGCAACTACTTTTAAAACGTGACATAGTCATTCACATATGAGTGTAGGTAATCGTAGCATTTCTGCCATCAACCGTATTAATCAATATTATAAACAAAATTTGGCGGACTCAATGGCGCAATTAATAAGTATTTATATTTCAGGCCTAGATTGAAAGTTCCATTGCATAGAATTATTATCTATATACCGTATTCATTTGTGCTAGGTTTAGTTATTAAATAGTAATTAAGTGGTGCAAAATATTGAAAAGGACGTCAAAACAAGACAAACAAATATGTCAATATATGTTTTTTTAAAGTGATTAATAAAAATAAGATCATAGAGTTCCAAAACCTAGAATATAGCAACATTCACTGTTAACTGTATCTTTAATTCAATATGAACTTAACCTTTATGCAATCTAAAGATAGCAAAAGTCCTTTTAAGCTTTAAAATTACTTTGTAAGTAGATTTCCAACTTTATTATACCGTAAAGACTTTCCAAAGGTTGCATTGTTAAACGATTAATTAAGTTTTGCCATCTTAGACGTTCAAAGTTTAATATTCATGACTAGGACGAGACAAAGTCATCTACTCTATCTTATAAAACCAACTTAAGCGGGACTCACCCGAGTTTATAATGCTCTCGACGCTTTCAGCGGACGTGCCGTAGAGGTTGCCTTTGTATTCGCCGTGTTCGATAAATTTCCCATCAGCTATATCTTGTTCCATTTTCTCACGACTAACGAACACGTATTCTTTACCGTTTTGTTCACTTTGCTTCAGCGGCCGGGACGTATCTAAAATAATACAGTGTTCAGAAAGAGAGGCCAATAATTTGTGTATTTTTCTTAGGTATATCTGATACTTAAAACTAAACTTACATGGTACCGGTGTTACGAACTTCTCAGGGTCCGTGGCAATCAGTCTTCTGCGCAGTTCATTCCTGCCGACTCCGGGCGCCCCGACAAGGACTATTGGCCTCACGAGCCCGGGCCTTGGGTAAAGCCGGGCCACTTCCTCGTAAGTGGGTATCATTTCCCGGTCAAAGTCGTCATTCTCCGTTATGTCATATATGATCTTCTTCACTTTGGGCGTGGACTTACAAGGCAGTAGAGCGGTGGCGGTAGGCGATGGGGAACAGGGGGTTTTGGGCGCGCAGTCCGAACTAGCGGTGGTCGGGCTGCACAGCGCGGGCTTCCCTGTTTCCGAAGATAATATCATAAGTATGCATAGGTTGGCCATTTTATTTTATATCAATCGCTAATGTTTTACGCGTGCCGGTTGTATGTAGTATTTCATATTCGCTAGTGCCGTAAGCTAAGCGCAGTATTGTCTTTAAGCGCTCCTATCAGCATACTTAACGGTTTTTAAAATAACACAATTTTAATTTATCTCGAGAGATTAGTCCGTCCTTACCGGATTCATTTTTAGTCATTATAAACCTTATTAAATTTTGCTCGTCTTATTTTGGTGCAAGGGAAAAGTGTCGATATAAACTACCTATCTAGTCAGTAATAATGTCCTTAGATAAACAATAAACGAACTAGATGCACAATCTCAATAGTATGCTCGTGCTTTTGATTTTGTACCCTTTTAATGACGCAAAATTTTAATTAATAAATTTATGTCATAAAATCCAATCTAGATTTATTGTTTCAGTAAATAAAAAAGTACAAACATAAAATCGGTATGAGAAATGACATAATTATCGCGATATGCTTGCAAGAATATTAATAAGGGCGAAGCTCAAATACAAGATTATTATTATTGTGTTCGCATCAGCACATATAAATTCACATAGGAACTTTCAAAGTAACGCAAGCTAGACAGCTTCTAGGATATCTAAGAGGTTAATAAAGAGACCTGCATTAAGCTCTTAGATATCCTAGATTTTTTATTAATAAATTACAATAGGTGAGGATTTATAAAGGTTTACATTGGACTATGCTTTAAAGCTTAGAATAAGATGATAATATAATGTTCATTTAAATAAACTAAATATGACCACAGATTACAATACAATAACTACTACGTGGTAGACTCGGTACTAAGTCATATGTTGTATCACTTGTACCATCAATGCTACAAATGACACTAGGCGGTCTAGGTAGGTACCTACCACCGCAGTGCCAGATACCGTCCCGTAAAATAAGAGTATTTCGCACTTCTATGTCTAGGGATGAGGGCACTACCGACTAAAATCGGGCATGAGAGACCTAACATCTGTAGTCTCGGTAGATGGGCGCAGGGCACTGTTGACGGAAATTAATGACTGCAAGGGCTGCCTTTTAAGTTCTGTCGTTTGAAATTAGTATATACAATCTATTATTTTTCCAAAAATTATCCGCGATATTAAATACACATTTTCATGCGTTTAAACCAGTTATAAAAACATTTATTCCACTCATATGTGGGGGTAGTCAAAATGGCCGATTTCTATGCGTCAACAGATTCTTCGGGTAAACTGAAACGTTGACCATGAAGACTGCTTAATTTTGGGGAACGTAAAAAAACGTTACAGCTCAATGATTTGAGCCTAGCCCTGACGGACTGGCTGGCTGTAAGGTGGATGATTAAAAATTTTGACATTTTGGGTGCTCAAAAATCTCTGTTTGGAGGTCAGTGAAATAACATTGTCATGGTGCACTTGGTGCAGTGTCATACGACGTCTTGAATTGTTTTTTTTTTATTTGATTGTGGTAAATAAACAGTACAATAGTGGCGACGTGACCCTTTGCCTTAAGACAAAAATTTTTTTTAAGTGCTCCGCGAGCCTATGAATTTGGTCTGTTTTGGCACATCCAGGAAAACCCAGACTTACTAGTTTAGAATCTGGATCGGAAGCATATATCGAAGATTCGTCACCACTAACTATGTTAAAGCATGTTGCTTTAACTCTCTTCGGTAGAATCGCTGCCGAGTTCTGCGACATCAACGAACACAGGCTGTTTTTGATCGTCGCTAAGCAAATGTGGTATCCAACGAGAGATCAACTTTCTTACGCCAAGTTCTTTATGTAGGATTTTTGGACAGTAGTCCCTGAAATGCCAACGGATGCCTCTATTTCACAGTATGTCAATGACGATCTTCGAGGATTAGCTGCCGCACTACTTCGGTATTCGTCTTGCGTCATGGCGGTTTTTGGACGATCTTCACGTGACTTGTCACTGAGGCTAGAGTGCCCACGTTGAAATTCTAAGTACCAGCGTTCTACAGCCCTAAGAGTTGGTGCTGGATCACTAAACACAGAAGTGATCTCCTTAATGCTTTGACGTCGCGATAATCCTTCGATAATTCCATTTTACTACCGAGTTATCAACTTTGAATAGACGATAATATAAAATTATTCGACCAATCTGAATACATTCTTTTCTATACGAATTCTAAATTCAAAAAAAAGAAAATAGCTTAATTTTTTCGCGGGTGGTTCGCAAATAACACGATTTAAAAGGCAGCCCTCATCCTATTATTATGAATTTTCTTCAACACTGCATCTGTCACGGTCAGGCGTATCACTTGGCATCATCAAAGAGTGGCCATCATTTGAGCGAATTGACCGTCACACTCACGTAATGGCATAAAAATTGGTTATCACCCCTCCTCCCCTCGAGGTTCTCGCAAAAGTCGACAAACGGAAAGATACTATTGAATAAAATTAAAATTACTAGTTTTGGATGCACTTATATGCTTAAATAAATATTCATAAACATCCTTCAACTTCTTCTTCATTCATAGATTTTCCTATTAACTATAAGTTTGAATAATGTTTCGATATTGTTCTTTTGCCAAAAAAAAATTTCAATTATTAAAATAGTCCAAGTTTGAAATAATATAAACAAATATACGATTGTTTATATTTTTTTGAAACTTGCCCTATTTGGAACAACGACTAACCATCCATTGTCTGAGGATCGGTCTGCCGTTCATGCATTATACGTCCCTCCTGAAGGGCTCTTGACGGTATCAAGCCAGCCCTCATCACTTTATCCCCTTCACGCCGAGCCTGCCACCTATCGAAAAAATAAAGATGGCCTTTTACATGTAATTGATTCAATATAATATAAAGTACCAAATACATTGTTAGCATAGACTTGCATAATACTAACCAATAAATATCATCCTGAGATACAATATGTAAAACATCACCTTTCTTGAAATTAAGGCCAGCTTCTTTACACGGAATATATGGGTCCTCCGAAGAATGATAATTAAACAATGCTCGAACTCTTACTTTACTTTCTCTCGAGCCACCTTTGCCAAATGAAGGCACCAGTTTAAATGTTATAGTACCTTCAGAACTTTGCTGAAATAAACAATATAGGCTCATAAAATTGTTTAGTAATATTTACATGAAAGATTGAAATTTGATAAAAATGAAACAGTCAAAGATATCATGATTCTGTCAGTTGTTACTGTTAAGAAGTAAAAATGCATGTATATGTTACGTAACTTACCAAAATAGCTAACACATCAGCAGGAGTTTTGTTTTCAACACTTATTCCATTAACTTCAATTACTTCGTCTCCAGCATGTATAAGACCTGACCTGTCGGCAGCACCCCCATGCATTACTCTAGCGATAACAATCTTTCCAGTTTCTTCATCTGTTTTTATGGTAGCACCCTTTGATAGAAATATTTACAACATTGAATATTTAATTGAAACCTACAGACAGTGCACATGTATGGTAGATTATTAAATACTAAAATAGGCGCAGGTTGCAGAGTTCAGTTTTTAAGCAAAATCAAAAATTTATATCATGTATGTATTTTTGTTATACATCCATTAATAGTATACGCTTATAAATAATAATAATGCTGTACCTATCAACGTTTAAAAAATACGGAGCGATTGTTATTTGGTATTAAAAGAAAAATATTATTATTATTATACAGCTCACAGCTATGTCAAGTTGACAAATACTTTTCGGATATTTTTGGTAAATTAATTTTGATGTTTTAAACATGTTTTAAAGTAGAAATATGTACAAATGGATGGATCAAGATAACTACAGCATTATATGTAATTTATTTCGCTGCATCAATTTGATCTTGATGCTATTCTTTTAAAAATATAATATAAATAAATTTAAATAATATAAACAACATACAAGCCATAAAACAAATGTTAAGGTTTATAATCGTAAAGCTTGGTCTAGTGTTAGATGATAGAGCAAAATGTAAGCCCCAAATATAGAAAAATACTAACAGCACAATATGATTGCATTACATGTAGAGATAGCAGCTAGTATTTTATTAATTTAAAGATTCAATGAAAGTGATAAATAAATTGTTGGTTAAATACACATAGAAATGAAAGAATAAAATATAACCAAATAAACTTAAATGTGGTTAATAGGAGAAATTATATGCTTTTTAAATAGTATAAATTTATATAAACAATTACTATTATACTTACCACAATAGGCTCTGCACTCTGAGCACCACCCTTTTAAAATAAACAGATTTTAAATACATACTACTAATATTTATAATTTCATCTATTACAAGTATTTATACTATAAGTGTTACAAGTATTTAAAATAGATACAGCTATATAAGTATAATCAGATCAATACTAAGATAAATACATTATTGCTGTTAATATAGTGTATTTATGATTTGTAATACTAAATATATGTATATAAGCCTCTACATTACCAATATATATTTTTAAGAATAGCTGCTATTTCTAAATGTTTTTTTTTGTAGATGATTACATATGAAAATGTTGGAATCAGAAATATTTAGATTCATTTTACTGTAGTATACTCAGTGTATTACGATTCCGTTAAAATTTAGCATGACTTTTCAATGTAATCACATATATAACAAAAAGAGTTATTAAAACATTCAACAACATGAAACATACCAATGGTTCATCACTCTTGACTAGTTGCACTATCTTAACAGTTTCCTCTTCTTCATCAGCATCTGGAGGTATATCAGGTAGGTGTGGATAGTAATCTTTCTGTGCAACAGCATCATGGGTACACAAAATTGCCTAATAACAAAACAATAAACACTCAAATAAGTAACACCACCCTTGAAAAAAATTACAATAGTGACAGTAACTAATGTATAATTTCAAATTTTGCCATAACACACATTTGAGAATAATCCTCCCATTAAAATATCTAATAAAATAAAATCAATCACCACATCTAGAATTAAATTACCAAATTGTTTTAATTAAGTATTTAAAAATAATAATGCTTACTTGAAAGTGAGGTTTTTGTAATACACTTAACAGTTCATCATGTTCTTTTGATGATGAGACCATATCACCAAGTAAATCTAACACTTCCAATGTCACTTGCATTGCATTGGAAAGAAGCGGATAAAATTTGTCATCCTTTCCCTTAGCCACAATTTTATTATGTACTTGAACCAGAGCATGAAGCTGTTTGGATTGCAGAAGCTCACTGAGAAAGGCCAGGTCTTCACCACCTGACTGTATATCTTTAAGTGAAGTCAGGAGTCTTGTAAGTGCTAAAACAAAGTTATAAAACTATGTATAGAAGCTGGTTTGTTTCTATTAAGATTCAAATTGTAATAAAATATAATATAAATAAGTTATTTTTTAATAACGGTCTATCAGTTGTTATTCTCATTCAACATCGCTCTGTCATATCACTTACCCATTACCATCAGGTGAGCATTCTGACCATTCTGTAACTTCTTACATAAAAAAAAAACAATAGGTAAGTGTGAACATACAACTTGAGAGGGCTAAGGGATGAAGGGAAAAAATTTAATACAGAAGTGTTATGATGAGTGAGCATATATTTCTTCATTATTTTACTATGATGATTATGTTAGCTTCAAAAGTTTTAATCTGTAATTTTCTTAGATGAATAATAAACTAACTAGATGCACAATCATGAAGAATATCAACCAAAAAAGTGTGAGCTGCTTGACACATAATATGTTGGTACATGTAATATTTAGGACATCAAGTTATTTATTAAAATTTTGACCTTAAGGCGTCATTAAAAGGCTACAAAATCAAGAGTACAAGCACACTACAACTATGACATGTAGCAAGTGATGTGATTATGAATGAAAATTTTGCTCAACTGACGAGGTATAAAAATATGAGTTAGTTTATTGTTTACCTAAGGTTATTTTACATACAGAAACATTTATTTGAACTGTTCAAATTATATTATTTTATTTTAATGACTAGTAATTGTATTAAGTATTTAAGAAGGGAGCAGTTGATGAATTGGGCTGAAATTTAGCATGTAGGTCATCTACATCTATAATGTAGGCATCCGCTAAGAAAGGATTTTAAATAATTCTACGCCCAAGGGAATAAAAGTTTATATGAAACTTTGTCAATTTTAAATTGATTGGGCTGAGACTTTATGCATGAAAAATAAGAATGCTACTATGACATCCCCTAAGAAAGGATTTTTATAAATTCTACAGGGTTAAAATAGGGGATGAAAAATAGGTACTATATTTGTATGAAAATGGTATATAAGAACATTTATCTTTTATATTATTAATATTATTATGACTAATGTTGATGGCAAATAATTTCGACTTATGCTGCAAATCAACACATTTAGTCCCTAATTAAAATATATGTTAAGGAAAAACATGAATGCCATTCACAAATGTGAAAGAGAAAAAAAATATATAAAATAAATAAGGCTCCTTGCACCTTGTTCCCAGAGAGGTAGGCACAGATGATGGAATGTCACTTTGCGCAGACTTGACATACCTCACCAGCTTCATTCACATCCATGAATCTTTTTTCATACAAGCTCTTTCATTCCTCTATAATAATATAAAACATTCAATATTATTCTTATTCCCTTGAAGTTCATAAATTATAGGAAGTTACATATTTACCAGAAAGAGACTGATTTACTCATATGGTGCAGTGTATTTAATACTCATTTTACCTGAACATTTCTAACCAAGAGCCACTTCTATTTAGCCAGCTAATGATAAAAGAAACTAAGATTTCCTTAAAGACAACCTTATATTTATATAATCAATCATTTGTTCACAATACCATTAGCTCAAGCATATCAAATATCGGACTAAACCAACTTACTAAGGCCTTGTAAAAAATAATAATATACATAGTTAAGCTTACCTGGGTCCCAGTTTCCGGTCGAACTTTCCATTTTACATGCCTTGTGTCAAAACAAAACTTTAATTTGAAAAATTCATTTCATTTGAATTAAAACTCAGAATTAAATGAACGTTGTTTTATCGCACCATCCGAATCAAGTTGTGTGTTCACATCAGTAAAACCAGAACATTTCTGAACTTATAATTTTCAATTAACCCAGAGGATAACTGTTACACATATTAATAATCATGTGATTTACTAAGTCGTTTCAAAAAAGTGAGAATGTGAAAACTCTGTCATAGCTCAAAATATGAAATACTGAGTGCCCCTTTACCAGCGACATCTCACGTATAAACACAAAACTCCCCTATCTAAAGAATAATGTTATATGATACCTTTCTATGAAATTGGAAAAGATAATTTATTTAAATTTGTATATATTCAGCTTATTTCCGACATTAAGCCATGCAGTAAAATGTGATTGTCTCATTCATAGATTTCGTTTAAAGGTTATTTTTCTCGCGAATAAAAATAATAAATGGAAACTAAGAAAACAGAGGGCGCTTCAATCAAAACTTAACGATTTTTCAACTTCTTCCACAGTAGAAATTTAATCAATACATTCATGAATGCGTTCACAAATAATTAATTTATGTACAATTCAAAAGTCAAGAAGTAATGCTTTATTTTATCTGTAAGTGTTAAATATTAATCGTTAGCTTATAAGGCGTTAATATCGCAGTCATTGTTTACGAGATAAAAACACAAAATAATCGTATATTGTTAGGTTTTTTTTAGTAATTAATAAAACTGTAATGAACGAATCTTACTATGTTTCGTTACACGTACGCGATTTCTTTTACAGTACCTATAAAATAAAAAACAATGTGATCATATATACAAATTCTGAGTCACCTCAGAAAATGTTTAATACATATCTTTAACCTAAAATTATGATTTCTCTACTAGAAACTTGAATTTCATGCACCTAAAGTGCGTTAAATAAACTTGTCAGATGAATTGAAGGTTTACCCTTATAAAACAAATGTTTTAGAAAATGTATTTTTTTACAATAATGCGCGTCAATAAATATAATACAGTACTATATTTCAAAGTTTGCATGGGTCCATTGAAACATTTTTTTAATTTGATTAATGAACTTTGTTACTAAAAATTGTTAATAAGAAGTTATTCTTCTTAACAAGAAGTTATTCTTAACAATTTTTAGTAACAACAAAGATCGGAGGAATCTCTGAGGAATAAAGTCATTTGATCTCCGTACCTATAAATTTTATAAATGCGTGAATTGGAACAGATTTAAATTATTGATCCTATTCCATAAGATGGAAAATTCAACCAAGTGAGGGAGGAACCTTGGGGTACATAGAATCTACTTATTGTTGATTGATTGATTCTCATTTCAATTGTGAGTGAAATAATATTTATAAAACCCAGTGTACAGTGTTATATTATTGTATAATTTTTTCTCATATAGTAAGAATTAACTTTGTAGCATACTTTTTCTTATTTGTGGCAATCGTGTATTGTAAACAGGTAGGTATATACGTGGGTAAAAATTTTTTAAGTTTGTGTTTCCTATATAATCAAATTGCTTTGAATAGATAACAGTAAAAAGAAGCTTTCATAAATCTTATGTTGTCACAGATTAAAATTTAATGTATAGTGATGGAAGTAGTGTTCAGTTTTAGTACTAAGTTATTGATTTTTATCGATGCTTAAATAGTTTATTATGATAGTTTCGATAATCACAATGACAAATAATCATGTTTAATGATTTAAGCTTTCGATTTAAAGAACTTATTGGTTAGAGAATCCTAGTATTTGTCCGATTTTAGGAATTAGACATATATCTCAAATAATAATTAATGAGCTTAATGAATGAAGTAAATATGACACAGACAGAAGTTAACTCTAACATTCAATAGAGATTTTTAACTATTGCAGTGTGTCATCAATCATCATTATAATAAATATGCTTCAATACATTTTAGAGTAAGCACGATCTTTTAACATCCAGTTTAGATGTGTGAAACACATATAACGTTATGTTTATTTTAATATAATCGTGTACGAGTCAATGAATTTACTGAGAAGTGAGAAGAGATGAGAAAATACGAGTATAAAAAAGGTTCTTTTTTAAATATTCAAATAATTAAAGGTTCAAAGAACAATTATTGCGTTCAAAAATTCAAGGGCCTTTTCGGTAATTCTTCCTATTTGTTTGGGATATATTGCTCAATGTTCTTACCTGCCACCTTTCTTAATGGGACACTCCAGAGTTTTTCAATAGGATAAAGATCACAGCGGTAAGGCGGCAGTGGTAATAGTTATTTAATGTATTAAAAGATAGCAATTTTCCATAACGTCTTAATTATTTGTTAAATGTTGTTTATCGTTATAAATAAAACAGTTGTAAAAATCCAATCAACACAAGCAAAAATCATTTATGTGGCAACTTTTAAAGGACATGTTATGGCGGCGAATCTCTTGCAAAAATTGAGTAGGTACTGTTAAATAAATCACCTTGATTTTCTGTTCCGCTTGCAAGAATGCTTTCACCTATAGTAAAATATCACGAACCGATCTTTTTTACAAGTTATAGCATTATGAACAAAAAATAAAATAAAATGAAATCCATAAAATGCTGTGATGCAGCTAAAAACTCATTAAAATCTATCACATCAAAATAATTCTTAAAATTGGAAAACGACAATATGGCCAATGGCCGATTTGTCAAATTTAGGCCCGTATTCTAGAATGAGACTCAAGCGTTGATCTTC
This sequence comes from Leucinodes orbonalis, assembly GCA_019425675.1. Lineage (NCBI taxonomy): Eukaryota > Metazoa > Arthropoda > Insecta > Lepidoptera > Crambidae > Leucinodes > Leucinodes orbonalis. Next base: position 149,286 of record PQWD01001603.1, on the reverse strand, counting down.
ACTAAACCCATTGAACGCCAGGAATCCAGACATAATAGAAAATCTATTGTGTCTGGCGCCTTATGGCGTCAAATATATAGCATACTATACGATAAATCATAGAATAAACGTCTATGCGATATATACCCCATCCCTTTCTTACTCAATTTAAACAAAGATCAACGTTGAATTTTGTTCTAAAATACGGGCCTTAGTTCCACAGATCGCCGGGCGGCCGGGCGGGTCGGCGGGCGGCGGGTAAAGTCTGTTCAGGAACGGAGTTACTGAACAGACTTTACTTTTTTGTTGATTCGTTCTAATAGGGAACATGCAAATGTAATATAAATGAATATTTTGATATTAAAATGTTAAAATAACATAAAAGAAGGGACACCGTAAGGTTTACATTTTAATTTACGCTGTTTTTTTAAATAATTACGAATTGAAATTACTTGAAACGGAACGTAAATTTAAACACCAATCACTGTCATTTACGTCATCTATGTATGATATATTATTTTGACGTTAAAGGTTTAGTTAAAAGTGAACATTAATACGACAAAATCGGCATTTTTCGAATAAAAATGAAATTTAGGACTGTAAAAGCAGTCTCCAGGAAACTACCAAAGTTAATGTTGGCATGGTTGTAATTTATTTTTGTCGAAAGTGAGTTTTACAAACCGCAATAAGCCTGATGCGAAATATGGACTTTTTACGGTACTTTATTGAAATATCAATCATCAGCATAATGTCTACTGATAATCTAGAAATGATTGTTTTTCATCACCAAACATGAAAATTAAAGTAATGAGCAAAAATAAAAAGTTATATTTTAACTTATCAGTGTGAGCAGAAACTGCTTGGAAAACGCTGCCTTGAGGATTTCCACATGGAACTGCCCTGTGCAGTCCTCGTCCATGGCACTTACACTACACTCTAAAGATGAACCAGGAACAAAGAAGAAATAATAATAATTTCCTTTGATTTAAAAAATCATTACTTTATTTATATCATAATTGTGTAAGTTTGTATGTTTTTTTGACTGTAATATAATAAATCAATATTAAACTTGGTGTATTTTCAATGCTTACAAGATTTTTTTTTATTATTGCTGATTCAGGTGTCAAATGCATTATTCTGTTTTAGCATTCAAAAATATAGGGTATGAGCATCTCTGTTCACAAAGTTTTTAAACTTTTTAAAATGATTCCTTATCTTTACAATAAAATGTTATAGACAACTTTGTTATTGTATTTGTATTAGATAGGTAAATATGTTTGTTTTTCATACAAGAAGATGAAGAATAACAAGTACTATATAACAAGTATTCTAACATCGTAGTTGTCTTCACTGCATCGAAAAATAGTTTGATGAATAACTCATTCGTCTTCACAGCTCGAAATCTCTTTTTTCCTGGTTTTGTGTCAGTCAAAAACAATATGACTGTTATTAGATGATCACATTGGCACAAAGGATGGTCAACGCGGCTTTTTTCCGGAGTATCAATTCATTAAATCCATACATTATCAGTTATTTAAAATTCTTATAAATTAGGTCTCGACAGTCGAGAAAAAAATGCAAAAGTATGAAAGTTCTTGAAGAAAAGGAGGTACATTCACATATCTGACGTCAAACGTCACGCCAGCCCGTTTTGGCGCGAAATTTGAATTTGTCAATTTCAAACCGCATTTTTATGCAGAAAATGACAGTTTTTTGATTTTAAAATATACTTGTGGTTTATCCCAAATGTAGTTCTTTAAAATAAACACAAAAATAAAATTTGTGCATCTTCCCTATTGGAACAGGCTGAGATCGTACACCATACTGCCTCGTCAATGTCATTGGTAAATGATTTTTAATTTCACTAATGATAAAATGAGTGATGCCCGATGCATGGTAAATGAATTCCCTCCCGTCTCCGTAAGTTTAAGTGTCAGTAAAAATGTAGGACTACTGCTACCTTACGCGGACTTTCTGAGATAACTCGAAGTGACCGTTGTACTATTTTGTTTTATTTTCCAACACTCTCGCTTGTTCACGAACATTCATTGATAATTCATCCACCATCATTACACATTAACATTGTATGTTATTATTTTAAGAATGTTTCGAGACTATTTGAAAGCGTTGAGATGTCATGCGAAGTTTTGTAAGTAAATGTTTAGTTTTTGTTACAAAGATCGCAACGCAATCATTAATTACGAGAAAAAAATAAAATAAAGACAAATAGCAACGAAAAACAAAGTGTGAACAAGGAACATACCGTTAATCCATAGAATAATAACTAAAGCTATTACTCATTATTCTATCCGTTAATCGGATCTATGATTCGTGACACGCACGCAACACCTAATACAACATAAAATTAACTAAATGCTCTGTTGATATTCTCATTTATTTTTATTTAAAAATAATCAAATTCTCTGACAACGCAGACAAAATTGAATATTCATATTGTCATATTTGTAACTTAAAAAATGTTTTTGCCTAGTAGAAAAATGAGTTATATACATTTTATTTGTGAATAAACTAGATAAATTATCATAAGGTTTACCCTTAAAGTGCAAATATTGGACAAATTATTCATACCATTGCAGATATAAAATCTTATATCGTAAATTTGAAAACTCGGATGGATTCGGGCTCTATTAAAAAATGCGTAAATTGGAACGGGCTCCAGTTATTGATCGTATGCCCTGGATATTCTGTCATCAAGTCAGAGCGAGTGAGATATCTCTATCGACAGGTTTGAATAGAATCTTTTAGATTCTTGATTGATTGATTGTCTATTCTATGATTTAATATTCCTAAAAACCATTGTGCGGTGTTTTATTATTTGATAACTTAGATTAGCGTTAAACGCGTTCTTTTTGATATTTGTGGCACTCGCGTATGTTAACAGGTAAGTTTCAACGCAGGTAATGTTTTTATTGTTTGTGTTTTCGAAATAAACAAGTTGCGTTCAATAGATTACGAACTAAAAGAGGCTTTCTTAGATCATTTAGTATTTCAGATTTAATCAATTGTAGATTTAATCAAGTGATAGACACAAAGTAGCGTTGAGGATATTATGTACAAGTTATTGATTTTCATCGAGTGCGTACCTATATAGTTTTATAGTTTCTATCGTTCCTTTATGACAAATAGTCGTGTTTTATGACTATTAACTTTTCATCTAAAAGCTTCTTTCGATTTTAAGAATTTATTAGACAATTATCTCTAATAATATCTGTGGTAAAACTGTACTGTAATATGGGCCACACATATATGTTTTTTTTTTGAGGAGGGAGGTGAGGTGGGTTAAGGCTCCCCCCTACCACTCCCCCTCCTGAGGAAACTATAGTTTTCGAGATCTTCCTGTCTGTGTCGGGGTGCCTTGAATTATTTTTCATCGCCTATTTTGTAGGTCTTAAAGTCTTACCTAACCTAAGCAACTGTTAACTTCAGCGCCTACACCTTTCTTGGAGCAGTGCGAGGGCCAGCCAGCCATCACTCTGCTCGGGAAAAAAAAACCTTAACCTACTGAGCATGTACTCTATGTATTGTATTGTTTCCTTTCCTTGGCTTGGTGAGGAACTCGCGATCCACCCATACTTCGCACAGGTGCAATGGTGATATTCGTAATAGGCAAGCTCCCGCCTGCCCAGTCATCCGGTACCGCCGCAAATGCTACCTACCGCAATTTTTATATCTGTAATATCTTCGATAATATTCATTTAAATTATAGGATTTACAGCTGTACAGGGCCATATAGTTCTATATTAAATAGACAATGTATTAATTTGATAAGGATTAATGCTGTATTGGTTAAAATCATTTTAAAAATTGGCCATTATTTGTCATAAAAAGGAAATGTCATAAAACTGTTATTGTGGTATATCCATAAGAGATCCTTTTTATTGCTTACAATACTCACTACATTATTTTGATAAACCTTGTAGGATTCAGCCTGCGTTTGCAATGTAAATGGAAAAAATAAAATTATTTACATTATTTACATCACATTAAAAACCTCAAAAATAACAGTATTTCTCCACTACTTAATGGATGTTATACAAATAAACTTACCTATTGAATCACTCCATCTATTAAACAAAACTGGATCAAAATCTGTTGTGTAGTTTTAAAGATTTATGCACACATGGGGATATAGGGACAAAAAAATCGTCTTTTTTTTGTCTATCTATCACTACACAGCCCATAATTACAAAAAGGCATATTTTACTCGGTAGTGTTTGATATTAAGCCTTGGTAGGTATGTATTGTAAGTACCAAATATTGTCCTGTTAATAAATTCAGAATTGACAAACATAACCTACATGCCTAGCAAGTTGAAGTGATGAACCAGATAGCATGATGAGCTAGTTAAGGTAGCAGATAGATGTTGTTTACTAGGTTGTCCATGTAGGATACATTGGTATTGCCGTGTCAGGTGCAATGATTATATATAAAAAATTTGTTGACTAAAAATTTCAGATAAGTTTAAAATAGACTTACCCAATGGCACTTAAAAGTGAGACAGGGAGACATTATATCTCCGAAACTGTTCACAGCTGCATTGAAAGATATCTTTAAGTTGCTTGATTGGTATGGAATTGGCATCAACATTAATGGCGAGTACATCACTCATCTTCGATTTGCCGAAGATAGAGTAGTCATGGCAGAATTCATAGAGGATTTAGGTACTATGCTTAATACCCCAAACAGAGCTACGCAACACGTGGGCCTTAAAGTGAACATAGACAAGACGAAAGTCATTTCTAATATCCATGTTATGCCTATACTACGAGTAATATCCGTGGGGAGTTCTGTTCTCGAAGTTGTAGACTAATATCTGTACCTGGAACAAGTAGTCCAAATGGGTAGGCCCAACTTTGTGTTAGAGGTTTCTCGTCGAATCCATTAGAACTGCAGCGTTCGGGTAGTTAAGGGAGATCTTTTTGTTCAAAATACCTCTGTGTCTCAAGATGAAAGTCTTGACTAGTGTATGTTGGCAGTAATGGCATAGAAAAGCGAAGCGAGCTTCGTTCATCAGTGGACATTTAAGGCTGTAATGATGATGATGATAAAAATAAACAGTGATCTAGGACTAAAAAAATAATTGTGTATTCATTTGAATCATAAGTTAATCTTTGCAAGTAAGTCGACTTAAAACTATGGCAACAAAAGGACTTTGTATATTATTTTGAATTATTATCAGATAATTTTAAGGAGTTTGAGCATATTTTAGTGACACTAATAAAATGTGTCATGTCGTCAAAATCATCATTATCTAAACACAATGCATACTTACTAACATTTTTATTCAACATCCTTATAATGATGGTCGCAGCTAAACAATGGAATTGTGCTTTGAATTCAAAATAAGTTTACGTTTTCGAGACTTTACAGCTAGCAATATGACTGAACAACTTGCGCTGTACCTATTTGGCGTTTAAGGGTGCTACCGCCATCTCTTAAAAACAGTATTAATAGATACGTCAGCATTTTTGTACCAGTAAGTAAAGGCTAAGTGATATTATTGCCATACTGTTTTAAGAGATGGCGGTTTTCTCCGTATCCATTGCATACATTTTATTCTGTACCGATAACGTCTATCCTCGTTAAATAATCGTGGAATTGCAAAGTTATCTAAAGGATTTTGGATTGGACCTCTTGTTTGTGTGGTATATGACTGATTATGATTTATTATATTTATTATTATTGTTTATATTATTATATAAAAAAAATACATGTTATTATAAAAAAGGATGTTTATACTACATAATCATGCAAATGCAATTACACTTTTGGCATGATTTAAATTGAGATACTTTTTATAAACCTAGTAAAAATTTCGTAATACAAGTATGTTTATCTATATCTAGTTAAATCTATTAGCGAATAAAGACAAAACTTGCGTCTAACCAATAATATTTCACCTAGATCAGACTAGGGATCTGAATTATTTATTCGTTGAGGTATACAGCCTGTTTCAATGGTTGTTATCTACGATTAACGTTTATTATATTCTATAGTGTTGGATGGTAGTTTTTTACTATCATCTCGCTACTGGCGACTGCTTAAAAACTCGTTTGTTTTTTGTACAACAGATGTAAGAAATGCTTCATGCCGGGCGTTGATTCGAGGATTGACCCGCCGTCGGCGATTGAATCCTCGGCCTCGGACGAAGCTTCTCAGTTAGAAATCCATTTACAGAGGCAACTGGAAGATGACGTCGCAAGGTATGTTGGTACCACGAATCGGCCCACGTTGGATACTAAATTAACTATGTCGTCATGAAGATATTGATGTCTTACTGATGTTTAACTACAACGCTTATTATTATTTATGTACTTGCTTAGCTTATTTTATGTGTCTTAAAGACGAAACGTCCTACCTATGCTAACGTACACTGCTGAGACATGGACACAAAAGTTTAAAGTCACAAAGCAAGCAAGGAGCAAGCTGCTTGCTTGCTTTGTGACTTTAAACTTTTACTTTGGTATTTTAAATGTATTTTTTTGTATTCTTTTTGACGTTCATAAGTGCTTTTTGTAAGCCTAATCTGAATAAATGTATTTTGACTTTGACTTTGACTTATGCTAAGGTATATTTCTTAAGGGTTCAGATCCGAAATGGTTTAATCAGTAAGAGTACTAAAGCTACTGACATAGCCCGCCGGATCGGCAAGTTGAAGTAGCGGTAGGCTGGTCACGACTGCCGCAGAATCGATGGTCGTTGGAGCAGACGAGTTCTGGAGTGGAGACCGGGTCTTGGCAAGCGTAGCGTCCGCCTTCCGTCGCTGGTGGAGGCGGGATGGGAAAAGCGTAGCATGAGGGAGACCTATGTCCAACAGTAGACACACAATACTTTCATTATATGAGCGCGAACACAAAATGAATTAATGACGGAATACGGGTCAACCATGTTCTTAAAGAAAGTGGCAATTAAAATTTAAATAAGCGTTAAACAAAAATGCTTGTCGATTAGCACCTTGAATGGACTTCGTATTATATAGTATTTCAAATTAATCGTCTATGATTCTTAGCTATAATATCGCATTGTAAAAAACCGCACATGAATAACAACCAAACGATTTCGTTGCGTAGTGACATTGTTTCCATCACTTTCACTTTACGCACCGGCCGCATTTAACAGATTAACAGTATTATATCGAACAAAACAATTTTTGGCCATTATTTTAGACAACTTCCTGTAACTAATTGTAATGCTGTAAAAATACAGATACAACAACGCTTTAAATGCTTTCATCTTTTTAATTTACATTAAATATATTCAACGAGCTGTCGTAAAGGTTACTTATTTATTTATTTAACTATAAATCCTTCCTTAATCTGCCGTGTTGGCACTGACTAAAGAGTTAAAAATAATGCCTATGACATAGGTTATATGTAAAACGTATTTTTCAACTTTTATGCCATATAGTACCGTAACCAAGGTAAACTTATTATATAATTTTTTTCTTAATACTAGCTATTATAAGGATAGCGCCTACGTACATAGTATTCGACTTTTCTGAGCCCACAGCTAAAAATAGGTCTCACTTATTTTGCGCCAGAAATCCCGGCCTTCTGTTATTTTTCTCATATAATGTTTTATATATGTTTTCAATTGTATTCTTAATAATATGAATACAAATGAAAACATTTTGGTATTAAAATATATAACTAGCGAAAGAGGAATCATTTTATGACACAACTGCTCGAGAACTTATCACAGTAAAACAATATAATACATGATGTTTTGTGGGGACAGTTAATCCCGCGAGACAGTATCAAAAGGCAAAAACTAAAAAAATATATACTTATGGTATTATTCAAACCTTCAAACGTAGAGGTGATGTAGAAATTTTTTTTTACAAGTGCGAATAGACTATAGACGGTAAGCTAGCGAATTCTTCTAAAGAAATCTAAGGTAACAAACTTAAAACAATGATATGTAATATATTAATTATTCTGCCTTATTATCAGTATCGAATCAAAAGGTTTCATGCAAACTTTAGTTTTACCTGCCGCATTAGGTAAGTATTAGCAGATAAATTTATACTCAATTTTATTAAAAACTTTGATAGTTACGCCATGGCAAGCATTGCGCCGCGCGGTACAATAATTTCTTCATTATTCTAGTAGTAGTTAGTAAAAGTAACCTTAGTTTTTCTTTGTTATATCAGATACCATCCAATAAAATTCCCGTCAAAATTGGTCCAGCCGTTGCAGAAATTATAATTAAAAGATTTTTTTTTAGTGTTATGGATGTGTAGTAAAGCTGTTATTTCAATATAAAAAACTTAGACTCAAGTTTATTTGGAATGTATTTATATAATACCAAATTCGTTACCTATCTTAATAACAAATTTTAATATTCCAATAATCAAAATCCCAAAAACGATCGGTATTTTTTTTTAAATCGCGTATTTTGTATTTTAATGTTTTTTTGCCCTATAATCGCAACTCATTTGTAAGAAACAAATATTTTTTTGCGGCAGAATTTAATCTAGTTTTTGAGTTTATTAATTACAAACATATACACAAAAATACAAATCTTTTATCTTTATGATATAAGCGTAGATAGGTAAAATAAGAAAACACATTATGATTTAAAGTCATAATGTTTAGGGATTTTATTACTTTGGGTAATGATTGTTAATATGTAGGTAGGTATGTGATGCTATTACATATTTTTTCTAATTTTGTTTGATTGCCTCAGATATGTCCTCGGTTTTGTATTAAACTAATCTTAGATAAGATGCACTTTGTCTCGAAACCACGTCTGATACATAAATGTATCGCATTTTACTATTATCTGTTGCAGAATATTTGATGAATCTATTTATACTGATCTTGAAGTGGTGAGCGGTAAACTAAAAATACTAACCCATTCCTGTATATTAAGAGCTCGCACAAACAAATTCTATCATATTCTCGAAACAATATTGCATGTCAACATCGGACGCAGCACTTTTGAGGAAATATACTCTTTTATCAGGTAAGGCTGCCTATAGTATGCAGTGATTCTATTAAACGGACTTTATTGCAGATAAGATTAAAAAAATGGTTAGTAACTAATGACATTTGAGACCAGTATTTTATCTGAAGTAGACCAATTTAACTGAGATTATGTAAGCTTTCCTAATCTACTAACCACCATTCGCTCCTGAATTATTGATTAAACGCGTGTTTATGATTCGATTTTGTAAAATGTTATATTGTATTAATAAATGTAAGACCTAGAAATAATCTTTTATTTTCCCTTAAAAAACCTTTTGAAGGTCCGCAGCTTGAACCCATTTTTATTATCAGAAACATGACTATTAAATAAAAAGACTTAAAACACTTATTATTACTACCTACACTCAAGGTTGTTGTAGAAATGACATGACGTATTAATATTTGCATTCATATTGTTAATACGGTATCATAAATGGTCTCTTGTGTATATTGACGTTTTACGTTTCTTATATAGCTGTATGTACTAATTCTATTTCGACGACCCATTGGGGTGATGGTTGTGACGTCGGCTACTACATCAAGGGTACCGGGTTCGATCTCCGGGCAGTACTAACATTTGTGTGCATGAACATGTCCGATTGTATTGGTCTGAGTGTTTCTATGTATAATTTATAAAAAGTAACTAAGTTTGTAAATCCGCTATAAGAATGTCAGAATTTATTTTAATAAATCTAACCCAATACGATTACATCGTGTATCTATTGTTCACTAAAAGTAGTAATAAGGTGTATGACGTACATCACTAAACTATTTGACTATTTTTTTTAGTGATACCTATACGGAGTGCGATATAAATCATCAGGAGAAAGAAATTCTGAACTATTTAAAAAGAAATCCATTGAGCTTTAACGCAAAAAAAGGAGGCGACGAACCCGAGAAAAATTTTTTACCTCCCAAGTCTCATAGCCCATGTTTAGAGAAAACTCTTAAAAAAAGTATTAGTTCTAGCCCAAGCACAGAATTAACAAAAGAGTATTATGCTTTAGTGCCAATAGAAGGCAATCTATTAGAAAAAGAACTTCTAGAACAAGATGTACTCTCTACAGCGTTCCAATCTATTATAAGCTCACAATCTGAAGAAAACAATTTAAAAACTCAACGCAGCAAGCCTACATCTTTGGCTCTTATTTCTAGTCATACCCCAAAATCTGTGAAACATTCCAATAGCTTTGATATATCAACTAAATCTAATCTAAAAGATTATTTACAAACGGATATAGAAAGAAATATTACTGAAAAAAAAGAGAGTGTAACAACTAGTCAAATCCTTAAAGTTAGCAGTACTAATGATTCTAACAAATTATATGACAATTTGCACAAAACGTTAAAATCTTGTAATTCAGGGTTAGAAAAAATTGGGGATAGTACATACTCGCCCGACAGCCTCATAACAGACGATCCTAGCTCGTCATCGGACTATTTGTCTGCTGCATATACTTGTTCACCTGGAGTGTCATCAGCTTGTGCTCCGCAATTTAATGTTCAAGTTAACATTATCAAAATGGAAAATATTTTTACATCATCCGACTCGGGATTAGAAAATACCGGTTTGTTAGAAAGTCTCACAAGCCACAAAGACGTAACTTTAACAGATATGTCCTTAACGGAGAGCACATTGCACGACGAGCTTACAGATGGAAGCAATTCCCATGATTCAAGTCCATTAGTTGAGAAAATGAAATCTGCTACGTTACAGCACGACTCTTCTCAAAACGGTACCAACAGCCAAACCTCTGAAAACTCCGGAAAGAATAAAGAATTGAATTGTAATTCTACCAAAGAGGAAAAGCAAAGACAAAATGAAGAAATAGTAATCTTAGAATCATCTTCATTATCTTCAGAAACTGGTTCATGGGAATCTGTATTTCCTCCAAAACTACCACCAAAAAAAGTTTGTGAGAAGTTTCTTCATAATGAACGTCAACGTATCGTTGAAAATGATGCCAAACCACTTATGAACAAGGTATCCAGTGAACATTTAACTAATGTTAATGAAGAACTTTTTCGGAAAACCGCTTTTAAATCTACATCCTGTTTCATCGATGCAGCAAGTCTGGTTGACGAAGAGGAGGGGTTAAACGAAATCGCAGGCATCGCATTAGTTGAGACAATACCAGTACCAAGCCAACCTGTACCTTGTTCAACAAATAAAATAGACATGAGTCCAAATGATTGGTCAGAAAATGATAACGAAGATTCATTAGAACAAATGGAAAATAAAGACCCCGACTCCATTCAAAAAGATCTATCACCAACTATATTCGAAATGACTCCAATTACTGAAGACTCTTTGTGCACTAATGCATTTGAACAAGTACAACAATTTATTTGTGAAGAAAGTATACCTGAGAAATCAGAAGACTCGACCAACACTGTTCATATGTCTACTACACCTCATAATTCCATTATGTCCCTTAAAGTATCCTCTTTGAAAAATTATGAGTCAGAGGGAAATGAAAGTGATACTACTATTACTGGGCGTGATAGCTCAACTATTATACAAAATTTCGCAAAATATAATGAATCGTCACCTATTATATCTGGAGGTGCTTCTGTCGAAGATCACTTACCTACAGTTGGTTCATATTCAGGAAGTCCTCAGATACGAAGAAGAATTGAAAATATTCCAATAGTTTCAGGAGCATATTGTTATGCGCCGCCAGAGAAAGAAGAAAAACAAAATAAGTCACCGAGGCCCGCATGCGCTCCAGCTTGGGTCGTAGACATGTCAAGCAAGGGCAAACCTGAAGTCAACCGAACTGAAAATAAACAAAACGTTCTGAAAAAACCTAGTGACAAGGTGTGCGACAGTCTTAAAAAATCGTCTAAAAACAGCAATGACCTGGAGAATTGCAATAAGAGTAGATGTTCTATTGATTCTGATAGCAGCGAAAAGTCAAGCCATAAGTTTTATATAGACTTGTCAACTTTGCCAAATCCGACGCCACCTAAAAATTTGAATGAAGTTGATCCTGCAAATGAAAAGAAAAATATGTTCTCAATGTACATTGATTTTGGTGAAAAATCTACAGTAAAAGAAATTCCCCAACGATTAACTTCATTAAGTACAAAAAATAACAACACAAGCGACACAAAAAATTCGCCAAAAATGAAAAACACCAAAGTTATCAACGAACCAGTTCCAGTTGCTAGTGCTAAGAATATAGATACAAATAGCACCAGCATTTTTGAAAAATATGAATCACTATGCGATGATCCTAATATAAGTATTTCTGAAATAATTGGGTTCCCCGACAAAAATCGAAAAGATATAAAGGGTAAGCCGCGCAAAGATTTGACATCAAACAAAGGCAACGAATTTGAAGGGAGAAATTATTATGTAGAGAGATCTCTTAATCCAAATTATGGGGCAACCATTCATGAGGAATGTGTTATTGAACAAGAAGTCGAACCGTTTGTTAGATTGTCTGACTTGGACAAACCCGTTCAGCATGTGGATCCAGATATGCAAAAACCGAATAAGCCGTTTGGTGAAAGAATGACAAGATCTATACCAGATAGCAATTGGTGCGAACAGCAAAACCAAAGCGGCAATTCCAGATCAAACGAGATCATAAGTTCTTTTCATTCTGAGAATGCTCAAAGTCTTAACAGGCTATTTCCACATTTAAGAAATGAATTTAGTAGGAGTATGCCGGGCTCATTATCTAGCAGGACTCGCTCGCCTATGAGGTCAGAAGTATCCTCGAACCATGGTGACATTGAGGATCAAACTTCAGATACATCAGAAATGAGTAGCATGCATAGCAGCTTAAGCCGCTTATTAGGTGAGTTTGCATTTGTCCAAAATTACGTATAATATTAAAATTAGTTAAGTCCACAACCCCGAAAGCTTTCAATTTGTATGGCTAGACAGCTGCGTAACAGTGGATGGTATAAATAGCAGGCTAGTGTAAACTGCATGCTGTTGGGTCGAAGTTTTGCTAGGGACAACGCAAATTAAGGCCCAATAAATCTATCTCAACAGACTCTCAATCTCGTGGTGACAAGACGACTGATGTAGCTAGTCTTCAGACGATGAGTCACTTTACCGGTAGCTCAATAAACGTACATCCAGTTTCAAGCGACGCGATGTTGACCACTTCAATACAAATTGTATTGAAGAGGCCATAGAACAGAATAAAGGGTTCAAGGTGTTCGCGAGGTACATGTCTGTTGGGCAAAGTCAGCTGACTAGTGAGTCTGAAGACTAACAGTGGAAATGTAGTCGAATCTAAACCAGAGATTTTGAGGGCGATTGAGAAGTTTTACAGCGAGTAGTAGTAGTATTCCGCTACATAGATTCCCGCTTCAAGCTAAGGATATCCCGGAGAACACCCTGTGCGAGATTGGGATGGCTCTGAAAAAGCGCCTGCACCCGGGGAGGACGGAATTACCGCAGTGGTTTTAAAAGCGGGTGACACGCCCGTGCTTAAGATCCTTCGAAATACTTTTGATTCCGTAATCTGAGAAGGTGTGGAACAATGGCGTGATGGTGCTCTTCTTCAAAAAAGGATATAAACCTTGTTGAGTAGTTATAGACCCATCACACTTTTGAGTCACATTAACAAGTGGGTTTTCAGAGTCATCACGATCCGTTTCTCGCGTGGGTTAGCCTAATTCCAGTCTCCCAAACAAGCCGCGAACCGAGAAGGCTTCATAGCATCCTAGACCACAAACATATACTGCTGCAGGTTATAAAGAAGGCTGGTGTGTTGCCGGTTATCACTTACGGGAGTGAAACGTGGTCACTCACTTCGTGCTCAAGGCTGCTCAACGTGCTATGGAGTGGGCTATGTTAGGTGTTTCTTACTCGATATGATTCGGAACGAGTATATCCTTAGGAGAACTAGAATGACCGATATAGTCCACAGCAATAACATGTTTAAGTGACAGGCGGAAAGGTTCTTGAGTGGCGTCCACGTAACGGGAAAAGAAGTGTAGGTCGACCCCCAACCAGATAGACTGACTTATGGTTAAGATGGCAAGTAGCAGATCGAAGACAACTGCTATTGATTAGTCCGCGTGAAAATCACTTATGATTCCGCTTCTGCTTTCGTTCGGAAGCGTCCCCTTATGATATTCACGCAGTGGACATATTAGGCTGAACTGACGATGATGATGACGAATAATATTCAAGGTTCCCCACTAAATTGGCCTTTTTTTTAGATTTCGGTACACCAGAGGAGAGTCAAGCTTCCAGTCTTATAGGAAATTGCCAATCTCGCCTAGGTCAAGACCTATTGCGTATGTTTTTGGAAGAGATAGCACCAGATGTTATAGTAGAGGTCTCAGGTAGAAGAATCAAAGCTCATAAATGCATTTTATCATCAAGGTAAATTTAGAGTTTTTATATGTTTTTGAGATCGTATTTTTCTTAATATTTTTTATTTTTACTATTTAAATATTGTTCCATGTCTTTTCAGGTGTCAGTATTTTGCTGGAATTTTAAGTGGTGGATGGGTTGAAAGTGCGGGAAACGTCATAGCTTTGCCGCCGTAAGTTATACTAAGTTTTATGAAAAAATGGTACCTGTATTATATTGCTTTACAATATAACTATTTGTTTGAACAGTTGCCTGAGAAGTAACAGCTAATAAGAAGGACTTTAATCTCATTCATTCAACATGATTACTATTTATTATGCCGTTTGCACTAATAATAAAAAAATACATAACATCATCATCATCTCAGGTCATTCACGTCCCCACCGAGGGGCACGAATCTACCCGTATACTGTGTATAGGCCTTAGTCGTCCACGGGTGCCCGGTGGTGATTGGCCCACTTCACGCACAGCCCTTGAAACTCTTCGTAGGTCTGCGCAGGTTTCTCAAGATGATTTCCTCTTTCGTAAGAGCGTCGGATAAAGGTGCATATATTTTTGAAAAGGCGAAAATACAATGGTAGGTATGTAGCGGGATTTAAACCTGCACCCTCCAACTCGGTCGTACCTCAGAATCGAGGTCGGAACTCGGAAGGCAACAGTCCACACCAACGAGCCATCGACGCTCATAGATAATACTCATCACATAAAATAATAAATAAATAAACAATTATGTATATTCTTGTATGCGTATAACTTTTTATTGTTGACACGAGTATGGACATTAGGTATATATTTAGTAGCAAACTCGCAACTGTGTAAAGGTAGAGTGAAATCAATTTGAAATATAAAATTAAATCCATAACAAAAATAGGTGTTTGCTGCAAGTATTCACTGTATGTTAGTTAAAATTCGTATAGTTTTAAACTGAAGCGATATTCGTGTCCATGAGGCGGTAACAACTGTCGGTTATAGCATGCGGGTTTCACCCTACGACCTTGTTTCTTATGCCTAATATGTATATACTTATGATGCTATTGTTGCTTCGTTTCATCTAAAATTGTTAGTACAATTTACTTTTTTGTTTTGATACATTAAAACTAGATAAAATTTATCTATAATATACAATGAAACTATTAAGGATGTAGGAAGGAAAGGAAGGATATGTGTATAGGACTCGTAATTATCGATAAATTAGCTTGTTTAAAGCTAAACATACCACCCATAAAACCCACCAAGGATGTTAACCGTTTGGGGAATGCCCTTATTTCACAATAATCGTCGTTTTTATCAGAGGTGTAGCTTTATATGTAGCTCCCTGTATAAGGTCTCCCTTAATTCTAAAGCTTATTCAGGCCATAACTTTAAACACAAGTTTCTATAGGTGGTTGTATATTATGTAGCACAGTTTCTGTCGTTGTTCTTGGTACCATATTACGTTTCAAATGTATGACTATAAATGATTTTTCAACAGATTCTCATTCAGTGTGGTTCATTTCGCCCTCTGTCACATATACTCGGGCGTATCCGCGATTCCGGATTCTATAAGTATCGTCGAACTTGCCACATTAGCCGATATGCTTGGTTTGGAGGGATTAAAAGAAGCGATCATGTTTACGTTGAAGGCGAAATATTGCCATCATTTCCACAGAGTGAGTATGTTGGTCATTCATTAATGCCTCAACTGTGGGTTGATTTACTATGTGCATAACAATTATTGATATGTATAAGACAACACGCTTTTTTGTGTGTGTGTGTTTAGATATAATTAAAGTGTTAACAGCTTGTGGACAACATACTTATTGTTCTTTTATTGAAATACAATTTAAAGGTTATTACTTATTAGATATATATTTGTTATTATTATATTCTATGCTTACTTAGTGCAAATCAAACTCGTAATGTTTTAATTTTCGTAACTTTTTTAGGGATACTTTTAAATCAATTATATAAAGATGAATCAAAATATTTGTTTATTTTGGAAAAAGGTTATTATTAGAAAATAGTTTATTTTTTCAGACACAAATCCTATTGTTAGTTACACAATTTTCTTACAAACTATGTTTGCTAGCATCATAATTCATAACACATTATCATTAAATCCCGTATTTGGGTTTATAAGGATGGTACAGTGTCTTAGAATTGACCCATTTTGCTGACAAAAACTTAAGACTGCTATTGAGTAAATTTTATTACTCAATGTTATATAACCTTATCCCATTATTAGATTATCAATATGTATATATTTAGTTTAATATTAATGTTATTATTTGTTTTCAGCCATGTGCAGTGTGCAAAGCGGGCGTATTGGAATGTTTCCCCCTATGTTCGGTGTACGGGATGGACGATCTATACAGAAAATGTCTGAAATGGATTATCAAATACCTGCCATGGGTGATTCCAACTAAGGCATTCGCAACATTACCTTCTGAACTCTTGGAGAAATGTTACCAGGAAATTGTAATCAATATGACTCTTGACAATGTCCTTAACACCGTGTATAGTGTCGGTCTTACAGGTTTGTTTTTAGATTTTTTTAAATCTTATTTGCGTTTTATTCCCTATTTTTTTATTGTGACCTTTATGTAAACTTTTAAACCTATGAATCGATTTAGTGCTGAATATAAATATACAATAGGAAATCGATTGTTTTAACGCACCGATGCGATGTAGTGTGGCAACGTATAGCCAATATTCCTCACAACATAAAATCAATTGTGTTTGTAGGAAAATTATATCCATATGCGGAAGCAGTTTTGCAAATTGAAGTTAACAGAATTTAAATGTTATGAAATGATAAATAATTAAGTGTGCAAGTGAGAACAAGTATAAGAAAATTATACTAAGACATAATTAAGAATGTCCCTTCAGAATATTAATCAACGTTGTTTTGAACGTGAAATTAGTATTAACATTAATATCTCTATATGTCACTATTGTTATTTTATTATGAATGACTTACCACAGGTGTTTGCATCGATGCTCAAGAGGACCTAACGCGCGTCCGGTGGGGAGAAGTGGTGCTCAGACTCTGCCGACGAGTGATACACGCGGCGGCGCACTTTATCGCACCGAATTTGGTCACTATGTTCCGTTCGCTGAAGGATGTGCCCGCGGACCCACCGCCCACGGCGAAGCAATCCCTCGACGAGTGCATGGCCGCGGCTATCGAGTGGTCCCCGGCCGACGAGTGCTGCCGTGCCTACCAGTTCCTGTTCACCGTCACTAGGGACATGAGGAACCATCGCTTCGCCAAGCCCGACCTGATCAAGAGCTACCCCGACGATAACGCGTTGTATGCCGGCGCAGACAGCTGGTTGCTCCAATGCGAGGTCGCTCTCGTGAGGGCAGCGCCCAGGGTCTGCTCCACGCAAGCTTTCATCGAGCTCCCGTCGGAACTCCGACGACGGCTACGGGAGCTAGGGTGCATCATGTATGGCGGGCAAGCCCAGTTACTGGTGCCACCGCCGGCTCCGCCACAAAATAGACGAAGCGCGCCCACTGTCAGCCAGCCTAAGTGGCAGAACTCATCCACCTCCAGGAATTCGGAGATTGACAGAATGCGCGCCGCTTTCATTCCATACGCATCCAAGCCTGTAGCGGTGACCGTATCTACTGACGGGCTAAAGAACAGCATAAACTTCCAGGATCTTAAGAAACTGAGCCGGACCATACCGCCCACGGTAAGGACAACGAAAGCGCAGGAAGAGAGGGCCAAATTTAACCTTTCGAAAACAATACCATCGCAGGAGAAACCTACTTCCAAAACAGTAACCCAGAAGCCGTTTGAAAACACGAAACCTCGCTATTTAGAACCGAAAACATGTTCAGAGAACCTGAAAAAGTTGGCCACTCCTAAAAAGTATGTGCCTAAAATTTCATCAAGCGAATCTTCCCGGAACTCTAGCCCCGTCCAAGCAAGGAATTTGCGAACGAGCCGCATGAAATCAAGACCGATTACTGAAAGCAACGCACAAGCTTTGTCTCAGGTATGTGATACTCGTATTTGTAGTTCAGTTCAGAAGTGTTTTTATTTTGGCATTTATTTTGGCCTCAACTAGTAAAAGCATTTTTTAATTTAATGTTATCTTTGAATCATAATAATTATTTTGTTTCCATATGGGCTTAAAGTTCGCCATTGTACTCTGCAGCACTAGTGATGTAACGAATATTCGCATTCGCGAATATTCGCATATTTTTCGATATTCGCATTCGCATTCGCAAAAACGATGCGAATATTTTTAACAAACTAAATGGAAATTATTATATAGATAGATGCATATGAATTAATAACACAATAGATAAGCAAGCTTTATATATTTTATTTAATCATATTTGAATTGACTGTTCCATAATATGCAAAACTTAACCTTTTTTATTTTTAGAACCTTAATCAAAACAAAACTTTTCGAATGAACTTTCTTTCTGTGACTAACTTCGTTCATTCAACCTGTATCGGTTCGGGCGCTCGGCGATGTTCGGTTTCAACATGGCCGGCACGAAATGTCAAAGCTGTCAAATTTGACGCGCGCTTTATTTGATATTTAACATTCGCATTCGCGAATATTGAAGATTCGCAATGTTAAAAATTCAATATTCGTTACATCACTATGCAGCACGGATTATAATTGTCCTCTACACAAGATTATAATTGTCCTCTATCCTATGACTGACAATTGCGAGGATTTTTCAACAAACCAATGCACGAACCAATCTACAGTGGTTATCGTTTATTTATTTATAATTTATACAGCAAAAAATTTTACAATGGCGAACTTAATGACTAGAGGTATTTTTTACCAGTTTACTTTTTAAGGGCCGTGCAGAAAATTAATGATGGGTTCGGTAAGAAAGAGACAAAGCAAGAGAAACGAAACTAAAATAAACCTATGTTATATGAATACCAACATAAATGATGCTAATAATTTAAGTTCTAACCTGAAACTTATAATAATAAATAAAAATATATAACATTCATAAATAAACATACACCATACATATTACTTTTAGTAATGTGTTTGTAGAAAATAATACAAATTACATCAACAGGACAGCCTCGTGACGTCATCCCGACCGCGCACCGCCGAGCCTTCCACCGATTCACTAAGCGGGTCGCAGACGAGCAACAAGTACGCCACCTACACCAAAACGAAGAAGAGCAACGCCGTCAAATGTACGAAAAACACGACCGCGCCCAATCCGCCAGCCAAGGTAAAAACCAAAATACCCGTCTACTTGAACTCGACCAAGTTGCACAATACCGATGCGAAATCGAATGGCACTACTCGCACGTCGACGACAACAACAACAACCAACTCGTCGGCTTCGCTGCCGTTGCGCACCAAAGTTTTGGAGAAGAACTCTTGCTCCCTGATGAACGCAACCAAGTCTAGCTCGGCGAAGAATGGTCACCAAAGTTGTGACCAAGCCGGCGCCAGCTCGCACTAAAGCGGCGCCAAAAGGTAAGACTACGAAACGCACGCAACGCCACGGGGAGAATGACCCACCGACGGATATACCGGTTATGGAGCGCTCCGGAACATTCCTGAAAGACGAACCCACTTTCGGAGCCAAAACTACCAATATTGATCAAGACCAGTAAACAGTTTGAGGGAACGCCAGTCATTTCGGGCATAAACTTTGCCTAACCTAACGTTATGCTACGTTTTTATTGCCAAATTAAATGGTTACGTTTAACTTTTTATTTTGTTAATGTTTGAATACATTTTGCCGATAATGCAACTAACTCGCATTATTAGCAATTAAGTTCAGGTTAAAAGATAAATGATTAAAGTATTGAATTATACTATGAGTTGCCTGACGATGGATTATTAAAATTAATTTTGATTAAAAATAAGCCTGAAATGACTGGTAAAAAAGTATTACAATCGGTAATGTGACAAATTGCCATTAGCTTTACGTACTTATCACGCTTTGCGAGTATAGTGAAGGGATGTGTATACTAATATTATGCATAATATATTTTTATATAATAATATTAGTGTAGATAAATACGCAGATAAGCATCACATAGGGATCTTTAAAATTGGTGACGGTGTAGTTTGTAATGTACTTTAGTATTATGTAATAAGAATGTATACATCTTGGTCTAACGGCTATATGAAAATTATTATCGCGTCATCTACAAGTATACTGAGGTAGGCTATTTCTCAATACTTGAAGGGATTTGGATCAGAACGTCATCCGTTGGTCCTTTGCGCTTTGGCCGGTAACCAGTGCCTTGATATTGCATCGTCATGATGCGTTATATGCCGGTGAGATTGTTTTACATCCAGAAAGATGGATGAATGTGGGAGATGTGATCTGCCAATAATGTCTATAAGAAGGTGATATTTGAGAACATGACAAGGCTGGTCTAGGTTATGTTGTTCAAAGATGAGTGCACCAAATTTTAAAGATAACTGTGCTTTGTTCGTCTGTGTAGGGTTTGTACTTGTATCACGTAGCATGAAATGCTGGTTGGTACTAGCTGTTAACGTTTAGAAACTATTATATATTAAGTTTACCTTATGTTTATTGACATTCGATATTTTAAAAAGGCTTTTAGAGTGGCTTAATTATTCTCATTGATAATTATTTTTAACTATGTTGTTCCAAAACTTTTAGTTTGTTTCTTAGTGCTCTATTCTAATTTAAGACGTATTTAAAATCAATTTATACGTAATTTGCTAGCGATACCCCAGTTAAAGAAACGGTCTAATATATTTTTTACAAAACACTATTTATACTTATCACTATAGATATGGATTGCAAAGAGAGTGGAAAAAGTGATATAAACTGTTTTCGTAGCATACTACGAAGGTACTCTAGATGACGGTAATATTTCGGTATATATAAAGTTACAAGTAACAGATTTTATTTTTTAATGAAACATCCAAACGCAATATTATTGTATATACTTTAAATGCATGCTTGATTCTTTGAAAATAAAGAATGTATAATTAGCTTTGTTTAAGTTCAGATTGAATTTGTAAGTAATAAATAATTCGCAGGCATTTAATTAACATGCATTTTATAATAATCTTGAAACATCGAGAACATTTTAGTGACGACTTTCGACAGTAGATATGCGTTCTTATTAATATAAGTTAAACGAATGTATATATTATTTTATTAAAAATAATTTATGAAATGGTATTTAGTTTTTTAGGTTTTAAGTAAATCTGCATTCGATTCAATGTAATATTTATAATGGAAATTGTTTTGTGTAGTTTAACATATATTTTTTAATTATAATTATCAACCTTTTGAATTTCAAAGGGAACCTTAGAAGCGCCAAATTATTTGTCTCCATATAAGAGACTTTATCCACCTTCAGTATTTTTTTTGCAAATTCTATAAAATTTGTAACAAGCCCTTAGACTCATTTTTGGTTTAGTATTTTTTACTGATAAGCAGTAATTTACAGTTTTGTTTCAACTTGATTTGCTTTAGTTGCAATATAACTTGAACGTTTTGCATTCACGGCTGGATACAACTGACCTTAAACGAGGAAATGGCTTTTAAGAGCCGCCTTCTATTAAAAGACATTTATTCTCAGCATATCACGACAAGTTACACTGGATAAAACACATCATAAACTTAATCGACGATTTATCTTTGATGAAGTATATTCGAGATAAAAGGTGTATTAATAATTCTTATACTTATATCATAAAATATATATGTCTAATATTACAAAATATATGAATTTTAAATGTTCTGTACGTGATCTTTAAGTAAATAAGAGGCAGGTAGATAAAATCCTCCCGTTAAAACCATTTATTTAATTTCAAATCACTTATTCGTCGCGGAACATTTGTATTAAATTCGATTTTAAAAAGCCAAAATTTCATGTAATAGTAATATGTGAAATCTACTATACAGTCATAGAATAAAATGTATGTGAGCTGGTGAAAAAAATATATTTTTCGGGAACATTTAGTGCGAGGGTTTTACCTAACTTATTTGTTAGATGTCTTTCGTGTAGTTAATACTCTGTAAGTTTTATAATCTTTCCAACAGCTTTGACTAGATCAATTAAAAAGATTGATCTACTTAGTGTTGCTATACCTAAATGTCTTATTTACCTACATCTATGTCATCAATGTGTATTACTATAATGAATATTATATTACAGAATTAAAACTAAGAAATATTTATGTAAGTAGTTGGTTTATTCCATTATATACATACTTGACGATTCTTCTAAAGCGATTTGAGAAATTATTTACATCTTTTAATATGATTGTTATTTAAATATATAATTTTTTTGCTGTTTTCTATATGGCGCTCTTTTAAAAACAAAGCCGTCGTTTAATTTTTTATTTATTTACTTCTCAATTTAATTTTGATCTCCTATTTTACTATCTATTTTTAAAATAAAATCATAAATAAATGTTGTAGTGATTAACAATAGAATTTAGTTCTTAAAGGCAAAGCAGATATAGGTTGTTGTTGAGGGGTTGGTGCAATGTTCATCCATATGAATGAAATATTCTCAATTCAATGTACGGGCGTAACGGATAGCAGTATCTTGTAACCCATTGACCGCCAGGAAACCAGACACGATAGAAAACTCTATTTTATGTGACGCTTTAAACAAATAAATCGGTTACAGATACTCTTGAATCATCAATTGTTATTATTATGCTTTTTATGACTACCACCGATTCGGAATAAGTAGGATCTTCGATAAGAACCGGCAAGAAACTCGATAGTCACTATTTTAAAGTTTTTGATTCCGGCGGTCATGGTCAGCACGAAGGTTAACACATGGCCAAAATGAAAAGATGTTACCTACATTTGGATTTCGATGAATATAAGCGCATAAAGATAGTCAGCTCGAACAAAAGGCGTGAAGTATCTATTCCTAGGTTAATCATGATCTTATAGGAATTGTAAGTCGATGTATTGTTGTATTTTGAAACTTACCGTAATATCTTAACTACCTATATACATAATCATATTTGACTTAGGCTTAAACTTTCAAAATGATCTCATTGATGCACAGTATTCAGTTATTAAACATCCAGGTTTGCATCAGCCATACACTTAAGTAGTATGTATGTTATTATTAATGTTATATACTTTATTTTTACTATAAATAAGTCAAAAAATATTTTTTATTTATATAATCTATTTGAATGTGTTATATGCCAACAAAATTGTAGAGGGGATGATTTGGTTTATACTTGCTAGAAAAATAATTTTAATTTCTCAAGTATGTACTGAAAATAGTAAATTCTTTCGGAACTACTTACAGCGATGTTTACTATTTATATTATATGTTTACTTTTAGTGCGCCTCCCGGTGCATTTTAGTCATACAGCGTAAACGACATATAACCTATTGATGTTGATGTATTGAAATTATGTGTTTAGAACATTATTCAAATAAATAAATTATTCGATGTCATAAATGGAGTTTTATTTAAACGCCTCGCCTGTTATTCAATGTATTAAGCTTTGGATGTGATGCTACCCAGCACGATCACAATGATTGTATTAATTTCAATGTGGCACAAATTCAAGAAAAAATATGTAGATACCTATTTGTACTCTGGGTTTAAAAAAATGTACTCTCATATCTTTGGTGCTACAACATATTGGCCGTGGTCATGCTAGGTAGTAAGTACCTTTCTGTCACGACCACAATGGATAATGCTTGATAAGAATGATTTGAACGAAACGAGAACACGAAATTTGAACCACATTGATATTAAGATTATTAATGTGGTTCAAATTTCGTGTGCGTTACCCTAGCAGGAAAGTATTTCGTAGAGTGATATGAGTGGTACCTATGTTTTGTGCTCAATTTACTATATATGTGCGCCAAATATTATATATGTGCATCCAGCCGTTTTGGAATAAATCGAAAGAAACTGTTCCTGCTAGGGTAACGTTTTTCTAGCAGGAAAATTTTTAACAAAACATCGGAGAGAAAAAATAATTAGTCTGTTAGAAAGCTTATTTTTGTGCATGAATATGCGCCAAAAATTATATATGTGCGCTTTCAGGTTTTTTAATCTTCCTGCTAGGGTAACGTTTTACAAAATCGCATATCTCGAAAACTGTTGCATGTGCGTTTATGAAAAAAAAAATGCATAAATAGCTCTTACGGGTGCCAATATTTGCCGGAATTTTGAACAAGAAAAATACTTAGATTTTTAATTATAGCGACTTTTTAAGAAATTCGAAAAAAAAATTTAGCGTCTTTATAAAAAGACCGATAAGCTCATAGAAAATGCATTTGATTCGTCTTGAGACACAGATTATGTGCAGCAAGTTTCAATAGTGCACATTCATTAGTACTGTTAGATAGAGTACTGTTTACATATCTGTCTCCCTCCAATTAATACCTCAGTTACCTGTCCTTTTTGCTACAAGTAATACGTATTATGTCATAGCTGGTGCGCGCGGCCAGGTTTAATAAATAGTCCATTGATAGTTATTTTTTAACTTTGACATCGTGTCACGCTTATCTTCAAATTATAAAGAGTTTTATTGTGTGACGGTGATTAATAATACCTCAACTCTACAAAAAAAGAATGAAGAGAAGTACTAAAATAATTGTGCAAGTCGTGTGGAGTTTATGTGAGAAGAAAAAAAACAAACGTAATTAACTAAGCATAATAACTTTAAAGCACATTCTCACACAAAAAATTCGTATATTTATATTGTTTTTCAATACATTCTTTATTATTTCCATTTGTACTACCCAATGCATTTTTATGAAATTTATTAAAAATATGGAAACATTATCATCATTTCAGCCACATAATGTCCACTACTGAACATAGACCTCCCCCAATAACTTCCATACCGACCTGTCAGAAGCTATCTGCATCCAGTAAGTACCCGCAACCTTCCTTAGGTCATCTGACCATCTTGTGGGTGGCCGTCCCACGCTGCGCTTGCCGGTACGCGGACTCCATTCGAGAAACATTGTTTTCTAAAATTAATAGCCATCACTTTTTTATTTTACTGTACTTAGGCACAAGACGTGTCAATAGGTCGATGTGTAAATTTAAGAAGGCCATCGATACATATCGAACCGTCGCTTTTTAGTAGTCATTCCAATGTGGTCGGATAATCGATGGTATTTTATTATATTTGTTTTTTGTTTATATCTTTTTAAATACGGAACATTTTAAGCTGAATT
This sequence comes from Leucinodes orbonalis, assembly GCA_019425675.1. NCBI lineage: Eukaryota > Metazoa > Arthropoda > Insecta > Lepidoptera > Crambidae > Leucinodes > Leucinodes orbonalis. Next base: position 123,810 of record PQWD01001603.1, on the reverse strand, counting down.
TACAATATTAGTTGACAATATGCACATAATCATGGTTTACACTCACCCATCTTAGATTGAACCGGTTTCTTGTATGTGAACGTCAAACTCATGATAGGGTTTTTGTTTAGTTTTTCTCTTATTACTCAAGAACTAATGAATGTGCACTATTGAAACTTGCTGCACATAATCTGTGTCTCAAGACGAATCAAATGCATTTTTTATGAGCTTATCGGTCTTTTTATAAAGACGTAATTAAGCAGCCATTTGTATGAGCGTTTTTGGGAAAGTCCATTAATGTGTTAGAATCGGGAATCCTGTGAGTATGTTAACAGAGTAATTATTTTACCAATATTTCTATTATTAAGCGGTCCATTGATACCATAGTAGAAAAAAAAATGTCTTCATCCCTATTCAGTCCATTATGGTAAGTAATAGCCTGAAGATGACAGAGATGATAACGAAGATAATACAATGATGACTTATACTAATCTTTTTTCGTCAACGACCAGGATAAACAAAAATTTCATAATGAGGGCGCTTAATGACAACATAATTTAGAAAATACACACAATTCATAAATTAAGTCTTTTATTTCAGAAAACGATACAATATAGCATAATAGTTTAATATAACAACAATACCATACAGAAGATTTAATGAAAGGTTCTATATTGTTAATTATAAATTAAAACTAAGAACGGTTTCTCAAATGGCCTTATTCCAATACATTGCATAATAAATAAAAAAATTATAATGTTTTAATACTATCGGTGAAAGCAGCAGATTTTTTAAAGTAAATAATAATTTGCATTTAAAACTGGTGTGTGGTAAAATTCCAAACATTATCTGTATGTTACTTTGTCTCATTAAAAAAAGATACGTAGGAAAAATAAAATCGCGAAAGCAATTTCATCACATAGTCCTTCAAAACATGACTAATAATCGATATAACTGTATGTTTGGCCAAAGGTCATATTAAAAAGATCAAAGTATGAAAACCGACCATTTTCATGTTTCTTATATGTATAATCCTAATATTTTTATACCCAATAAAAGAAAATTAGGTTAAATTTAATAATTGTTACAGTTATTAAGCCTTGACACCTAGTATCGCAAATTAATTATTGAAACTGCTAATAACACAAGGTTTTTTACAGCCATCCAATAGTGTTATGTATAAATATCAAACCACATTGTTTGACAGCTCATTCAAATAATGATGAAATATTGTAGGCATAGTGTGATCAATAAAAAAAAACCCTACAAAATTATTTTCACATCAACATAATTACTATAAAATGCAATTATCAAGAATCAAATCCGTCTAATTATACTGACACAAATCTACGATTCAAAGGTGCTATGGACCATGACATGTTCTAAAGTAATACAATATTAGTCGTGGTGTATAACACAGAGCCACGTTCAAAATACAAATATATCTATTTTGTCGTACATTCCGCACTTCGCACCGATTATATAGTTCGGCCTAGCTGAGCTTCCAAGTCATTGTTGGTGAGTGTCAACATAAATATATATGTACTTGTACTAATAATACCAACCCCAAATATATATAGAAACGTCATGGAGAATGATTTAGTCGATAAACAAATGATACTGGTGAAATAAACCAAGCTCAGCTAAAGCCAGACCAGCCGCATTTAACTCTAATATTTTAAAAGCGATAACCTCACTGGCTGCATGTCACTCCCACTGTGCTTTCCGTTATGTACATAATGTTTTTATTACTTTACAATATACCCGTGCGGGATTTGGATTCTGCTTGTGGCAATACACGACTTCATTAGATTATTAAAAAAAAACAATGCTAACAAAAACTAATTTCGTTGTAAAAAAACTTGTCTTTTTATTCGATTCGGCTTTGACTCTATAACGCAAAAAAAACACGTGCATTTAAAATCCATACGTGAATATGAACAGCACATTAAACGCGTTTGCAACCCGCATGTATATTCAAATTGTACAACGTTATAAGTTTAAAAACATCGAATCGAATCCATGGTCTTAAAAAACTAATGTTATTTGCAAATCGTGAGAGAGTAAAGCACAGTTAACAATTTACGTGAAAATACTTAATACAGACTATATACTATATACGGAATAGTATCTATTCGACAATACATAATATATTTTGTAAAATATTGCTCATTAACTATTCCATTATCCACATCTAAGTCCCTCCCACATGGCGGCAAGCAGCGATCAATCAGCATTAGTGCAAACCTCAGAATTCCAATTCTGAACACTTAATAGCAAATATTTTGTATAAAACAATCATACGTGATATGTGCTATAAAAATTGCTTACAAACATGCTGACGTGTATAACCACCAAGATATGCCTAAAAGAGCGATTGAACCACAGCCAAAAGTAAATTAAACAATCGCTCATATAAATATACACATAACAAACAAAATTTGTTTTTTTTTTTCCAATTATCCCATGATAACTTAGTTATACGCATATATTGTTATATGCTAAGCTTCGGATTGCAAAACAAAATAAGCCAAAGTTTATTGTATTTTCGTATTTATTATGAAACAAAAGCAATTTTTAAGAACTTGAAATGCAAAACAACAATACACAGAGACAATAATAGTAAATTTCATCGACAAACGATACATTGTATAATTTCAGGCACCAAACTACATTAACAGTACTTTATACACTTAATACTGCATAGACCCTCGCTACATTATTGTTCTATATAACTATGAGTATGGAAAGTCAAAAACATTTATGTAAAATGTTATGATACACAAGTCTTCATAACATTAAATTCTGTAATACATTTTATAAACGATACTTAGACGTTAAGTAAGCAAAAAACATAGTGTCAATTTCTGGTATGAGTGCAGTCGCCTAGAGAACACAAGTGCGTATTGAATTATTATTCCAGGAAGCTCATAAAGATCCTTAAGCTGCCTGTGCGAGAGGGAGACGGGAGCGCGACACCACGCCTATAACTTCACGTTAAACGATTTTGTATTAAAAAAATATGTCGATTACACGATTACGCCAACAAAAATTTAATTCAGATCATTAGAGGAACATAAATTTAATAGATAAAGAGAGTACCTCAAATGTACTCATATGTCAGTTAACATACTAGTGTATATAAATCTCATTTCTAGATTCAAGGATAGGTACATTTTAACATTTACCTTTAGCATGATACTTTATAGTGTCTGTTGGGTACACCCGACCCAGGAGGTTCAGGGATTAAAGTTTAAACTTTTGTCTGGTATCCCGGCAGTTCAAAGGTTATACGATATTATAATGAATATGGTTGGCTCGAGTAAGTACTTTTAAACTTTGCATGCGATTTACCAATGTAAAAAGCAGGTATGGAATTCCGTAAGTAATCGACTTTTTATTTTTCACATTTGGGTTAACTCGACTAAGCCACCGCATCGTGTTGAAGCCAATGTTGTCAAAAAACCAATTACAACACTACACCAGGGTGACCAAATTACAGTATTTAGCATCATTCAAAATCGATGGAATGTATACAAGTCATAAACCAATGAGATTGAACTGCCTTGTCGTGGTCATTAAAACTTGTATAGTGTGAACGTCATTACAAAGGAGGTTGAGGTGAAGGTTTGACATCAATCGTGTGAATCGACAGTGGGCGCGTCGTCCTTGTGAGGTTTTCGGGAGTGTTATGCGTGAGGTGGTGTCGGGTGTCCGCGAGGGTTTACGGATACATTCACATGAGGAACTTGCCAATGATGATGCCAATGAAGGCCATGACTAGCGCGGTGGCCACCCACGGCACGGACGCCACCTGCGCCGCCTTCTCCGGCCCGTACGAGTGCGGGCGGGCCGAGCGCCCGTCCCCACCGCCTGCTTGGTGCAGGCGCAACAACTCCTCCTGCGAACAAAGCACAAACACTCAACACCATGTTCCTGTCGATATCAACGTGTCTTTATTCAATTTAGGTGTTTAAAAACATTTATAAATGTCAAATAAAGCTACCACTGTATCTGACTGTAGTTTTTTACTGATAAATATCCAGCAAGAAACTAAAGAGTTATCATCATTATAATTAATCCAGTGAGAAACTAAGGAGTTACTCTTTTCAGGTTTCACGTTTTGTACAGCATTATATTGTAGATGGATGATGTTTAGATAGGCATCATCACCGCTTAACATCAGGTGATATAACGGCCAAGTGCCTAGTGTTAACGTAAAAAAAACCGCAATACATGATATACGCGAGTTGGATTCCATAGCTGTATGGGAAAGCCTGTGCCCTGCATTAGGACAACCAAGAAGAACATTCACTTAGTTATTACATTATTTTTACGGACATGAATATAAGGTTACGTAGTGCCTTAAATATCTGTAGGCTTAATTAACCCTTTGACCACCAATGAAGCCTTAAGGCGCCAGACAATAGTTTTTCTATTGTGTCTGGCTTTGTGGCGTTGAATGGGTTTATATTAATTATAGGCTGATGACGAACCGCTTATATTCCAAACACAATATAAAATCGATAATTATATATTTTGTATATATATCCCACAGCGGCGTTTAAATGGTTTCTGTAGTATCGCAAAGCGTACGCAAAGCATAAGCAAACAAAACACATTTCCTTTTTTTTTATGACATGTGTATTGGGTTACCATCTACAGCAAGGGTTCCGGATTTAATCCCCGAACATTTGTATGCGTGAACAGTTTTCTGCTGGGTGTTTCTATATATAAATTGTAATAACAATAATAATTTTCACTCGCAAAAAGCCGCATTTGCTTTGTCGGTACACACACGAAAATTATAAATATCGCTAAGTGTTTCATCAAATTAATTAAGCTGATCATCCAATTAATTAAGCTCATAAAAAATAAACTTAATTAATTGAATGATCCATTCAATCAAATAACTAATATTATTTTATAAAATTACGCTGATAATTTTTATGTACGTATCCAAAGTAATGCTTGTAAATCTATATCATTATTAAAGTTTTCATTGCAGCGGTCACGTAGTAACATCATCACTCTCAGAAAAACAAACGTAATTGCTCATAGGGAAAGCACCATTACCAGAAACTAAATACACAGAAATAAAGCTAAAATATGATAATTTTATATAATAATAACATAATTTTGTCATAAATATACAATAAGTCAATGTGTGTCAAGCGGCTCGGACATTTGGTTGATATATCTTCGTGATTATGTATCTAGTCAGTTTATTATCTAAGGGTATCACCGTTGTTTCTGGGCGCAGGTGAACATTTTTCATCAGGTCTCTTGCTCCTTCTTATTATGTTACTAAGTGACCAGGACGATCAGGACGCTCACCTGATGTTAAATGATACGCCTAACCATGACAGAGCGCTATTAAAGAAGAAACAAGTTATTGTTTCCCATCAGAGCCGCACTGCGCCTGTCACCCGAGACAACTGATGTTAGGTTTCTTATACCCGGTAATTTCACTAGCTACAGTGCGCTCATCCCGAAACACAAAAGAGCATAGCACTCCTATTTCACAGGACGATATCTGGCACTGCGGTGGTACCTACCAAGACGACTCAGTATCGAGACAACAAAGTTGCTTTGCTCCCTTTACAAAATATCTTCCCAAACGTGGAGATTATAACCTCTTCACTATCTTTGAATAGGGGCCTTAAACCCAGGTTGACAGTCACAGGACTAAAATGATCGTAAGTAGGAGCAACGATTCAATGAGTATTTAATTCCACGATAGCCTATTTATCCGTACATGAGGGCTGAGCGTTAAGCGTTGGTAGCTCATTCGTGTGTGTCGCCTTCCGATCTGGAGGGTATTCAAATCCAGCCACATAACAATGTATTTGCAAATTTTATCCGACGCTCTTACGGTGAGGGAAGGCATCGTGAGGAAACATGCGAACACCTGCAAAGAGATTCAAATGTTGTGTGTGAAATCGGCCAATCCGCAAATGGCCCGCGGTACGACAAATGCCTTATCACGCTATACGGTTAGGCTCAGGCCTCTCGATGATAACATCATAATGAGCTGATGATGAAGGCTGAGGAAACAACAACCCATGTTTTGCTGGAGTGCACTGGCCGAATACCGGGCGAGGCACCTACGCTCGCTGTGGACCCTTGGAAAGGCCTTCAAACGAGATCCAAGCTCTAGGGGATTTTTAATGAAGTTGGGCTGGCTAGAGTAATCTGGCCTTACTCTCTCTCTGACCTAAATAGGCGCTTTGTCGTCGAGTTTCGGAGACCACCCGTATGCAAAGAGGAAGAACATATTTTGTTTCGATAACATGTTTGTATCACAAGTTTACGCTATTACCACTGCTTCCATAAGCATGCTATGTACAAGGATGCTATGTATATCCGATCAAGTATTATATTCCGTAGACAAAGTATATTTTTATCTTTTTAACTGACAATAGTAGTCTTGTATTAGTTAGATTTGGTCTACTGCTTTGAGATATCGCTGTCACTTTGTGATCTGCATCAGCTGTAAAGGTCACGAGGTATTCCAATAATGATTATATTCAGCTGACCATGACCGATTGTTAATACATTATGAAGGCTGGCGTCAAACCTACTTTAATGCAGTATATTAAGAGCTTGAAATAAATTATTCACTACTGTTCTAAATTTAGTTCCACACTGCTTAAATGCAAGAGTAAAGCTTATTATGTTATTTATTTTCCTTTTATGACATTAAGTGATTGGGATGCTAAGTTCGCTCCCATGCAGTGCTGAAGGAAACTAATAATAGAAGATAGTCAACACTGCCCTGCGCCTATCATTCGTGAAGGCAAATGCTAGGTGTCTCATACCCGGTAATTTTATTTGCTACAGTGCCTTCATTCCGAAACACAGAAGCGCAAAGCACCTACCGATTTTTCTGGACAATATCTGGCACTGCAGTGGTACCTACCTAAAGAACTAGGAACCGACTTTACGGGACAACAAATTAAGTGGACGGGGCAGCCAGTTAGCGCCTAAGTGATGCTCCTGTCCACGACAGATGTTTAAGGGACCCAAGAACTGTAGATATTCATTGTTTTCTCTAAACTGAGTCCTGCGCCCGTCTCCTAAGACGGGCGCAGGGCTCTATAAACAACTTTCCCTGATAACGATGATATTATGATGACTAAGTGAACTGACAGATAGATTATCTTATTAAGAAAAACCATTATAATATACCATGAAAGCCACGAAGTAATTATCTAGCCAAGAGGGGAATTGCACCATAAACTAATGAGCCAATAAAAATTACAGTGTAGAAAACTTTTATTACATTTACACGTTTATTCTTAACTCTCTATCTATTCAACCTATCGCAGTCAACTGCTGGACATAGGTCTCTCCCATTTTGCGCCGGATATCCCGGTCCTCCGCTTTCCTCATCCAGCCTCCACCAGCGTCCTTTCGCAAGTCGTCGGTCCATCGGGCCGGAGGGCGTCCTACGCTACGCTTGCCTAGATTCGACCTCCACTCTATTAGAGTTCAAATGATTTCTCATGAATTTTATTTACTAAGGTTTTCTCAAATTCAAGGTAAACTTTTTTAGATAAATTGATTTAATTCGATGATTTTATTTTTATTTCCGGTATCATACATATAATCAAGCACAGCCCATACCGAAAATAAACAAAAAATATACATCGCAATGCACATAAATTCGCAAACTAGCAGGCAGCTTAGCGGTTATCACAAAGCCTTAAAGATGAACGGAAAATGGTGTAACGGTCCCCCAAGGTCCCACTATTAAAAAAGGAAAGAAGAGAGGAGTCTTTCCTCATTTGGTAAAAGTTATTCTTAAAATCATAAACACTCTCTAATGTGTTCACTGCTGAGCATAAATTTCCCTCAATAATTTTCACTCCCACCATTCCAGCTGCTGTCTGCAACTTTTTTCCGACGTGTGAGCATGGTATGTTGAAAACAATTTCCTTGTTGTACATATAATACATACATATAGTACATACTGTATGTTGGACTATTCGTTTTAATTTAATATGCCATGACCATATTAAGTACATTTTATTTACAAAAATAGGCATAATTATTTTTTAAATAACGACAACATCTAAATAAAAAGTATAATAAATAATAATGCCATATAGCCATACACGGCTGCAGTTTAATATGTCAAATTAAAATAGAATTAACAAACTTATTTATGCAGCGTTCTAAATGAATTTGACCAAGGACGTGTCACGGGCAGCTTGCGGCATCATTGTTAAACAATTCAGCGCGCATTACGTACAAAGGTCATGCACAATATAACCTGTTTATACTAAATTTCAGATATATATAGTACTGAAATAATTAAATTTATTTGAAGAATTCATATCAATATTACATCTCGCAGAGCACATATATATAATAATAATATGTATGACAATATTCATTTTTTGAATAGTACCAAAACACTTACTTTTAATTGAAGGTTCTCTTGCCTTAATTTGCTCTCCTCTTCCCTCAAATGGATTACTTCTAAAGAAGCTTTTTGCAGATCACTTTCCACATTTTCCGATTTAGGGAAAGTCTGAAACACAAAACATTATACACTCAAAATATATGACATTACAGATGTTTGCATTTAAAAATACAAATTGGATACATTGCAAATAAAAATATAAACGTGCAATTTAACTTAAATAAATCTAAATAGATATAATGACTTTACACATTACTTTTAAAAGCCCAGCAAGGTACCTTAATGTTTTCGAAAAATATTCTGGCGTGATCTTTATGCTGTATGTATTCAGTATGTGCGCTTATAATAAGCTTTAAATAATTCGAATTAAAATGATTTGGTTAACAGTTCTGGCACTGAATTAACCAACTTTAATTACAAAATTAAAAAGAGGAGAAAAAATAAGGAATACCGTTTTCGCGCTTAAAGATGCCGATGTGTGGTCATCATCCTTCCGCTTTGCCTCATTTATAAGACCTTCTACAGCATCCTGTAAGACAATTTGAATAACATGCCAAGCTGGGAACAATTTTCACCCCCCTTACACAATGTGAACACAAGGCCAATGTAAAAAAAAACACTTAATGCGTTTTGATTGCCATGGTCAGCATTTATGTATTTATAATACAATGCGACTGGTTACATGTATATAAGACTTTAAAAAAAAAACAAAACACTAATAAATGAGCAAATAAAAATTTAAAAAGCTTATAATTAATGATAAGGGCATCTGTAACATGCAGCGAATGCCTATGTGATTAGGACACAACACTGGATTAATTGAGACTAAATTATTACTTTAATAATATATTTACCTTTGTTGTTTCTGATACTGCAACTCGTTTCTTGGACAGTTCATTTGCATTCTGAGTTGCATTGTCACCAGAATCCTGCAAATCACAGTAAAAGGTGTTTAACCTTTAACTGCCACAGTTGGATATGTGGAACAGACTATATAGATTTTCTATTGTGCTTGAAATATTGTCATCATCATCATCATCATCATCATCAGCTCATTAAACGTCCCCACCGAGGGGCACGAGCCTACCCGTATAGGGTGATTAGGCCTTAGTCGTCCACGCGGGCCCAGTGCGGATTGGACGACTTCACACACAACCATCGAATCTCTTCGCAGGCGTGCATGAAGGTTTCCTCACGATGTTTTCCTTCACCGTAAGAGCGTCGGATAACGTACATATATTTTTCGAAAATTCGAAAATACATTGGTACGTGTCGGGATTTGAACCTCAGCCCTCCCGGTAGGAAGGCGACAGTCCACAACACTGAACCGACGATCTAAAAGCTGTTGTTTAAAATAAAAAATAATAATAGCCATCAACATTCAGCCACAAACAATCATCTACCCTGTAATATGGGTACTAGACAATGGATAAACATGCTTATTTACTTTTTCGTGGATACATTTATGTAGTATATCAGACCCAGACTGATACATAGACCTATTCATGCACACAAATCACAAATGTTTGTACTACTTCGTATTGAACCCGGAAGCCTTGGTAAATTTACTAATGTCTCAAACATCACATCATATGGTTTGACAAAAGGTTCAATAAACACACTGAATACTGTAATAAAGTATTCAACAATTTAAAAGCTAAAAATACATAAATTACTTACATTGAGATTAGTGCCACGTGGGGTCTCAAATACACACTTCAGCTTGTAGTCCATAAGTTGCTCTGGACTGATTTCTTTCCACTATTTCAAATTAAAGATAACAATAAGAACAATGTACATTCACCTTTATACATAGTTACAATACTAGTAACTTATCAATCTTACATTGAAAAAATTTAATATTTATTTAAATTTTATGGTAATATAATGTTATTTAATGGTTGGTAATACAAACCACTTGATCAATGTTGGTATTTCCTTCTGGTGCAATTACACTCTGAACCATAAACTTGTGTTTATTTTTTTCATTTTGATCAAGATAAACTGGCTGAGGGTAACTGTAAATAAAAAGCATACATTTAATTCAGAGCCACATTCATTGCAAACAATAATAATTCTGAAATATGTAAAGATAAAGCTAGTTATTTGAAAGTTATAATAAAATATAAATGATAAAGTTTCAAAGAAGTAACTTACTTGCTATTTCAACTTTAGAATTTGGCCCCAAAACACCAGAGTTAGGGCGCACACAATATTTCTTTGGTGCAGTTGTTTTTATCTTGAACAAAACAGTTTCAGTGCTTGGATTTATAAGCCGCATGTAGGTAGTATACCCTTGCTCAAATAGTCCTGAGAAATCAACTAAAAATTTCAATGATATTTACTATACTATAAACAAAAAGGTTCAATGTATAAATCTTAATATACATTACATAAAACAGGTTGCTTAATGAATACTGTAATATATAGAACATACAATACCATACAGCACTGAATATACGTTATATGAAAATAATCAATAAGAACATTCAGTATATACTTAAAAATTTCTAAACAAATGGTGTCACAACCAGATACTGCTAGATATACATATGGCAAAGGTTTATATAATATGCTTGTTCATATAAGCATCAGATGTTTACAAAACTGTATTATTAATGTATGGCTTCTGGCACTTCATGACTCTACAGTTTCAATATTTGATTGTGTTTATATAACTAAACACATGGTGCAAAGTAATGTAATGAAATATAAGATTGCTCATACACCTATTTCTATACATGTTAAACAGAAAATGTATGTTAGAAAAGTGTGATGTTTTTTGTATAACATTTCACTAGTCATTATAAGTACCCTAGGCCATGATAACTAGAATTTAGATGATAATAAAGCTTGTAAACGGTTGAAATTGCAATTTCATTTTGATAAAATGATACAGTGACAGAAATGACTTGTTTATTTACCTATTTTCGCAAACAAGCTATTTGCTAATAAAATTTTAAAAAATGTAAAAATATGTCTCATACATATTGTACAATACTCTTATAGTTTTATTATACTTGTATTCTGATACAAGTACAACTCATTTATCATAGGCAATCATTCATATAAACCTGATTCAAATATTCAATGAACTCAACTAGCTAACGAAAATTATTGTTCTATAGGTATTAATCACCTACCTACAACCAATATGTAGAACAACTTGAATCTTGAGATCACTGCTTATACATAGCGTCATATTACCATTTAATTGACCTTTAAACAAATTTTATTTGCGCTACAAGTAATATTTATTGTATCTATATTGTTTGTCGCAGTTTGGGCCCCCGACGTTTCTACAATTCTACGACTACAAGTCCGTGGCGCGGATACACTTCAAAATACCATATTTCACACTAATAAGCTTGATTACACTGTTAAACGATATATGTTGTATGAAAATCTACAAAAAACATGGAATACCGCACCCTGACAAAACGCCGATATCTGAAAATAGATACCTACTCCATTTGTCAGCGAGCTAGCTCACGACCTATGTAGTCTGTGCACTGCCCAAGTTTTTAATGCGGCGATTGATTGAATTGATTCCCACGCACAATATTGATTAGGCACTCACCTTTAAACTTTAACTCGTTTTGCGGCTCTATAGTCAACACCTGATGAGGCATTTTGCAATAATTGTAGTTTCAGTTTATGTCGAAAAATGTATATTCCGCGATGTCGGCCAGCGAGCGAACGATGAATGATGACGAATTCGACATGGACAATACGCATGCGCCTCTTTCTTTTTCTTCTAGTGTCCTATTCTCAAAACAATTGGTACATGACTGAAACTTGAATATTTTTAAGTAAAAAAAAATATTTATTAATTCAATAAAATTAGTTATTATTTTCTAAGACTGAAAAAATATAATATTTTTAACTTTGATCTTTATTATACCATAAATTTGTATTTATTATTGAGTAACCTGAATGTTCAGAATAAACCCTCTGCCAATTTCAATAGGTCCATGCGCGCGCATGTTGTTCGATTTATATGTTTCTATCGTACAAATAGGTTTGTACCTGGTTGATAAAGAAAACAAAATTTAATTTTATTAACACTGTAAAAACGAGTAGTAAGCCTAATATCTATTATCAAAATTTTCATGAAATTACACTGTCTGGATCACCAGATCAAATCATTGTTAGGGAAGTACGAGTTGGGAATATAGACTATATTGTTTATCATACTTATAAAAATATAAAAAACAAGTTAAAACCAGAAATATGATAAATTTTTTGCTATTGATTTAATTTCTGTAATGCCACGTTTGCAATAAATTAACCTTGTATAAACACTGACGTGTTATTATAGTTATAAGACTAGTGGTTTATTTGGGTTCAAGAGAAAATGCAAGCTGTAATGTCAGTTTTGTTCATAAATATTACTTTTGAATTTATCTCTAATAAACAGACAGAAAAGATTATTAAAATGAAGACAAAATTCATTCGGTTTTTTCCATTGTAAAAAGGCAGTAGTCTAACCCTGGGGCCACACTAATGGGAAATCTTATTAATTATCGCGTTGATGGGCGTAAACTTCAGGTGTGGCCACCACATAAACGAGATAATTTTCAATAGCATTACGTCGTTTGACGTTTGGCGTCAATTCAACTGTCTTCAAAAAGATTAACGCAAGAACGTAAGCGTTAAAGCGGTCACATTTCATATTTTTGTTTGTGTATGTTTTAACTTGGTGGTAGACTCGATACTGAGTCGTCTAAGTAGGTACCACCGCAGTGCCAGCCCATCCCGTCAAATAAGAGTGCTATGCAATTTTGCGTTTTGGAATGAGGGCACTGCAGCTAGTGAAATTAATGGGTATAAGATACCTAACATTGATTGTCTCGAGTGACGGGTTTTTTTTCGAACTGACTAATGCTTTTGGCCGCAGATGGCCTTTACAGCTTCACCGGGCAATTGGCGAGCGCAAATGGCTTTCAGCTTAAAATTTACATAACGAGCCTAAGGGCGTCCCCGAACGGGAATCGAACCTAGGCTTTGGGCATTGCGGGGGGGCTTACAATATTTTATTAAAATGTACAGGGTTGCGACCATGATCTTGACGTTTTTCTAGTCATTAAATGGGTATCAACACCATCAAACATTAATGCATGAATAATTTTAAATGTGGCCACCCACATTCACACGTTAAATTTATCACGGTATTTATGGCGTTGATGGGCGTTAAGTAGCTATTACATGGTGAGATGTGCAGACTGTATGCACGTCACAAAGACAAGCTCACTATTACACTGTGCGGCATATCGCACGATATAAAGAAATCGACATATCAAGATTCTCATTTAATTTAGCAACCAACACATTAATTTAATTAAGACTGCCACTTATGTACATTTCTTTTTCTAGTTTCTTCTTTATTTCATCAAAAGGCAGCAATAACAACAGCGTTTTTATAAATGAAAAAACGTGAATAGTTTGTACGAAAAAAGCCTTTTACCCACGTCGTGACTTCGAAATACCGAGGCGAGTAGTCTTTTGTCAATAAAGAACGTAAAACCAAGTCTATAAAGTCTAGCTATGAAGTAGCTAAGTTGGCAACACTGCATCGCATCGGTCCGGCCTGTCTCATTAGCAAGGCTGCCTGTTCTAACCTTTATTACACTGTGCAATCTGCAGGGACCATGCAGATCGCTTGGTTGTATATCGAATAATGTAATAACTGCTTTAGAATGGCGTTAGACGTTAAGCCTTAGTGTGACCTCCAGCATTAAACTAAAACGTTAAAATAGAGAATATAGCCTCTTTGTACGCTATACGAGCACACCACACCTCTAGCGTTATCAAAATGTCAAAAAGGGTAAATAATAGACATTAAATAATTATTTCGGTTTGAAATTGTAAGCATATGTAATTTCCCCTGTGTTTTGTCTTTTAAAGATGAGTGTAGCATAAGATGTGTCTGACGACCGGCTTGTTCTGTTTCCCCCTACCGTAAATATGAGTTGTTCAAACATAAACATTATTGTCAATTCGTGTCTAAAATTAGACCCTGGGCTCCGGCGAAAATTATTAGGTAACTGGAATAAGGACTTCTTATTTGGCTGTGCGCCTTTGAATGGGAGATTTATTCATTTGTGCAAGAAATTAGAACATTCTCAGAAAGATTCTGTTGCAGTGTTACCTTCACCTCAAGAAGTAAGTATTTGCAATAAACAAATAGGTCTTTGAATTCATAACTATTGAGATAATGAAAAAATGACATAAGCGTGTGAAAGAATGACTTAGTGCTTGTGACTCAGTCATTGTGCCCTCACATAATTTTATGAGATTTGTAGCTTAAGACAGTCGGTTTGATAATTGTATCACCAGTTATATTTCACACATTTGTCTCCAAAAAATATTTTATGAGAAGACATCATCTTAATTTGCCACATATTCAAATACGAGTTGATGAATTTTTACTTAATCATAATGTTGGTATTGTATAAAAGTTATTTATTTTAAGGTGACATTAATTTTGCGAAAAAATGAGTTTAACAAGGAATTTACAACAGGTTCAGTTAAATCATATGATTCAAATCAATTGGCATCAAATGATCCTATTGAAGATACAAGAAGTGAAGCACATTGCAAGATGACTTCAGGTATAGTAAAAATAAAACTCATTTAGCTTCATCATTACTTTTCTTTGGTATGTAAGGTTCCCATCATTTTGGATCCCAAGTTAACTTACTTGATTTGGTGAATCCTTTGCAATAACACTCCAGATTTTGGCTAACATCCAACCTGAATTGGCCATACTAGCAAGTTGAATATAAGGGATATTGTGCTATAAAACTGATGATTTTTGGAGTGGTGGTGGTTGAATTTGTAGAGTGGTGACCACTCATTGGCAAGCATAGTGTTAGGCATTATCTGGCCGATGGACAGACATCTTCCAAAAGGCCAATAGGGAATGGTGTATGGCTGGATGGAGAAAGCGGCAGCCAAATAAAAGCCAGCCTTATGTTATCCAACCCACCCAATGGATTAACTCTGGCAATCTGCCAAAATGCACTCATATTTGTAACCTGCACAAATATGAGTGCATTTTGGCAGATTGCTTTCACTGCCTAGCCAGTAGTAGACTGTATGGGTTTATGTGGTTTTGCAAATATTATCCCTTAAAATTGTTGCTCTTCCTTACAAAAATGCATTGTATACTAATACTTCCATCAAAATTCCTTGAAGGCTGTAAAACATCAACACTGGTTTGTAAAGAACTGTTTGTTTTTACACTCATTGTTTTCAGATAACAATGCCTTGATTCCATGTATTTTCAAATCAACTGAAATATATTAAACATTTAATGTTTATAAGTAATTTAAGTAGAAGAGTAAAGTAAGAAAGATGTATTTATGAGAATATAGTATAGTGTTATTCATATTAAAGGGGAATGGATATACATAATGTAATTTAGGACTAATTTATTAATCTGTTCAATTTATATGCCTCCACAAGTGACCATTCAGGTGACAAAGGTGTCTTAAGCCCTAGATTAATGGATGTAAATTAAAACGAAACTTTCTTTTCCGATAGTAACTTCAAAAATATGGGTTGTTTTTTTTAATATCAAATATTTCCAGGGCTACTGATGGGTGTGTTCGACGGTCATGGTGGTCCGGCTTGCGCTCAGGTGATCTCGAAGCGGTTGCTGAACTACGTAGCCGCTGCGCTTTTGCCGTTGAACGATTTAAAGAAATACATCAAGGATGAACCTAAGGAATCTTTATTGGAAATTTACAATGACAGTGTAAGTTTTGTTCTCATGTTTAGGATGTTATTTTTCACCATTAATATTGCCAAATATTAATTTAAGCTGTGGTGAACCTGTAAACTAAGTCTGGACAGGTCCTGTGTGTTAAAGTCCTTAACCTTTAGTGTTAGGTAAAAATACTATAATGTGTACAGCAGTGGAAGTAATTGCTCCAACGATTGGTATAAATTGAGTATTAAGATATTGTGTATGACAACTCATGTGGTGTTATGATTAAGAAGTCAGTAATAAGGAATTTGGGTTCAATCCTTGTGTATTTTAAACAGTCATGTGTATGAACATGTATGACTGTTTGTATTGGTCTTGGTGTTTCTATATAAAAGATATTTTAAAACTGTTTATATATTTTTTATCTGTACTTAAGTACCCACAGTACAAGCAAGAAGGATTGCCAACCTGGAAAATAAAATCCTTGTACATATAGCAGCTAAACATCATTTGACACATGTTAAAATCAAAATGAAATGTGTCAAATAGTGAAATTATAATCTTTTCTCATTTGGAGGTTTGGAGGAAGATATTACTAACATAGATACAAACATCTAATGCGGAGAACGAAATGATATATTAATCGGGGTTTATTGGGGGAGGCCTATGTTCAGCAGTGGACATTATGTGGCTGAAATTATGATGATGATGATGAATTGGGGTTTTCCTGGTTGACTCCATAGCTACTGCAGACTGTACAATTATCGTCTATATGCGACCAATGGAATTTATGGTGTTAAAAATTGAAATGTTGGTAAATGACACTAGTTTTTAATATGCTTAGATTTTCAAAATATTACCTTTAAATACAGGTATAAACTATAATTTTATTTTATTCTGAAATTAAGGACCATGATAAAAATGTCTACACTAGGTAAATACACGTGATATCTCACTACACCCCCCCTCCCCTTTGTGTTATTTTCGAGATTTTGATAAAAACCCCTCCCCCCCTTTCGAGCCACACGTGATTAATGGACAACCCCTTACATGGTCATATTATAACATCTTGTACATAATTGTACGAGGTTGATAGTGTCCTGGCACCTTGTACAGAAGACCACAAATCTCGTTTTTGTATGAGGACCCTTGTACATTTGGTAACCCTACAAGCAAGTTTTTGCTTAAATTTAGACTAGATGGCAATGTCTGTGGATATTTAATATTACTATGCTGTACATTATCAATGGCATCACTGCTGCCTGTTTCGTTACTTTCTGGTTAGATAGATATCAACCGAACCTGCCTATCGTGAATCACCAGTGGCGGGCCAAGACCTAAATTTGATGTAGGTATTATATATTTTATGATGCCCCCTGATGGATGTCATTATGGAAGAATCCTTTTTAAGAGGGCATTTAGCCTTAATCTATCTTAATATGTCCCTATTAAGGGAACAGTCCTTCCTATACAGGATGGTTAAAAAGATATTGGACGAAATCAACTACGCAGGCCTAACGCAGATCGATTTTTTAAAGAATGTTTATGTTGTTTTCAGGTGGAAATAGTTGAAGATTTAAAAACAATGTATGCAAACAGCTTTAAACAATATATGCAAGATCTAGTCAACACGCCGAGGAAGGGCACAGATGTGCGCGCTTCTTTAGAGCATAGCATTATGAAATTGGACGGTGATATATCTAGAGAAGTAGTTGAACCGTTCAAATTGACCGGCAAGATAAACCCTAAGACGCTATCGGTAGCGCTCTCAGGGGCTGTAGCGTGTGTTAGTCATATCGATGGGCCGCACCTATACGTAGCCAACGTTGGCGACTGCAACGCGGTTCTGGGCACATTAACAGAAGAAAACGAATGGATCGCCAAGAAGATAACAAAAGAACACAACTCTGAGAATTTCGACGAGCTAAAGAATATGGAATGAACATCCGGACAGCGAGCGTAAAACTGTGATACGCAGAGATAGGTTGCTCGGGGAACTAGCGCCGTTGCGGAGCCTCGGCGATTATAGATACAAGTGGCCGGTGGAGACACTGAATACGGTGGCCGTACCACTAGTGGGCCAGAGAGCGATCCCACCCAACTACCACACACCGCCATACCTGTCCGCTATGCCGGATATATACTACCATAGACTAACGCCCAAAGACAAATTTTTAATTATCGCCTCAGACGGGCTTTGGGACATGATGTCACCATTGGCGGCTGTCAAGTTGGTCGGGGAACACATGAAAGGAAAAGTGTTTTTCAATCCGCTTAAGTTGCCACGCAAGAATATACAACTGGGGGATATAAATGAGCTCTTGATGCATAGGAAGGAGAGTTTGAAAAGTAAGCCTAAAGATAGGAATGCAGCAACTCATTTGATAAGACACGCTATTGGGGGGACGGAATATGGTGTGGATCATTCTCGGCTCGCCCATTTGCTTAGTTTGACGCCTGACGTATGCCGCATGTTCAGAGATGACATCACCGTTACCGTAGTTTACTTTGACTCCGAGTACTTGAGGCAGTGTCCCACCTAAACGTTATTATTTATTACTTATACTGCGAACAAGTGACTTACATATTTGTTAAAAGTAGCTATGGCCTTTTAAAAGGCCGTTGTATCTGTGTGTGCATGTATAAATACTGTGTTTAGGTTACATATTTAAATATCTTCTATAGGACAACATAAATTTTCTGGAATAAATTGGTAATATATTAACTGATACATGTAATTTTAAATGCTTTATTAATTGATTACATGGAGGTTTTTGTTAACTTATGATAAGTGTTGCTATTGTTGTTATTTGACTTTATTATCTTGCAAAAGTTGAAACTTATTTTTTGGTACTATTATCGTTAGGTAATTAATCCGGTAGTTTCCACCATCCGCCTTAAAATGCCAAACCTTAGTTTTATAAAAGCGCACCTTATTTTATATGTCGTTTCATTGCTTACTTTTGGTCACTGAAACCAATAAATACCACTAATCTCATACAAAATATATGGAAACGTTCCTTTTTGACAATTCATAAAAAGTACGTTAACGATTACTGGTGTTAACTACCGGATTGCCATTTCTTTTGGATTCAATGCACAATTGCACTAATGAATTCAGAATAATGGTAAATTATGATGAGTTATAATAAATAACCTAATAAGTGCTGCGTTTTAATTATAAAATAATTTATTGTATGTTCGATGTAATAATTAAATTATTGTGAGAACGGAAAATGAATACAGAAAATACAATTACACCATGTTTGGTAAATATACGTATATGGTTTTATTATTTCGTACTTGAAACGTTAATAGTATATTTTATATTATCTGTATTTTACTAAACTATTTTGATCACTATCACACCTACCCTGATATTGGAGTTTTGACACAACTTTACGATCTCTCTTGTAACTTTTAAGCATTTACAATCTTATTCGGTGTTTTTATGTAATCATGGCTATATGGCAGTTGACACTTATAGAGCACCCGTAAACACAGAATCATTTCAGATGATCCCGGAATCAACTTAGAGCGTATAAAACCGTTTGCAAGTAGTGAAGCAGAGTATAGATTCTTGCCAAACATAATATTCGTTCAAATGGAATCTGTAATTTATTAGTGTTATTTTTATTAACCCTTTGAACGCCAATAAATTGCCGTGGTTGCAATGCAAGATATCGTCCAAATTCTTGAAGTCTAGAGAATTTAACAAGCCTACTTAATATGCTTTATCGTTTTTCCAAGGCATTAGATTCTGTTAAATGGCCGAAACTCTGCGAAACCTTACTAGTCATGGGCACACCCAAACACCTGGTTCATCTTCTTAAGGCAGCTTTACGAGGATGGCACAGCGTCTGTTCGGGCAGCCGATATTCTATCGAGTGATTTCCATCCTAGCGCAGGGGTTCGCCAGGGGTGTATTATATCACCGCTTCTCTTTAATATATATACTGAGCTTATAAAGCGAACTGCTCTTGACGGTTGGACGGATGGAGTGAATGTCTGTGGTCACAAGATCTCAAATCTTAGGTATGCAGATGATACCACCTTGTTCGCTACAAACGCCACTAATATGGAAGACCTTCTCGCTAGATTGGAGAGTAAGCTCTTGAATATGGTCTTAAAATTAATCGCAGTAAAACAATAATCATGACTAGACCACATAAACGAACATTCACCATAAATAAAAACGATAGGGAATTGTGACGTGGTGCAATCATATGTCTATTTGGAAGCATTGATTTCAAATGTGGGGATCGCTAAGGAAGTAACGACGCATGGCTTTCTTGAGGTCGACCAAGGATAAGTTGAGATAAATATGGGGAAACCGTAATATCACTAAGACTACGGAAATTAGACTTGTAAGGACACTTGTCTTCCCCATTTTCCTTTACGCAGCTGAAACATGGACTCTGAGAGAGTGTGAGAAGAGAAAAATAGATGCTCTTGAAAAGTGGTGCTGGAGGAGAATGTTAAAGATCCCATTGACAGCCTTCCAGACTAACGAATCCATACTCCAGGAGCTCAGTATCAAGCAGCGGCTGTCGTCCATTATTCAGGCTCGGATTTTGAGTTTCTTTGGGCACTTATCGAGGCGCGGTTATTATTATTCAGGGAAAAATTGAAGGCACCCGAGCACGCGGCAGAGCACCAATACGTTGGGCCGACCAGGTCAAGGCAGCAGTCGGGAGCCCCCTATACCAGTGCACTAGACAGGCGGCAGCGAGACGGAGTGGTGGAACATTGTCAAGCGTGCCACTCAACCTTTCTTTCCTAATGGCCACGACCACTCTGTCAAGAGTGTTTACGATTAAGAAGAAACGCATATTCTTTCGTCATTATTTCATCGCTTCGGGATATCCAGCCTTAGAGACCGTTTCACGATTCTGAGGTTCACGGAACAAGTACCCGGTTGTAAATAAATGTTTGTGATCTGTAAAAAATTGACAGATCGGCCATATTGTCGTTGGCCAATTCGAAGACTTTATTTTCTGTGTTAGATTTTAGTGAGTCTAGCTCATCAGAGTGTTCTATGAATTGTTCATGATTTCAAAAGTTGTAAAAAAGTTTAAAAAATCAAGGTGATTATTAAATAACAATTTTTGCAAGACCCCGCCGCCATGATAGTTACTTTGTTACTTATTTAAAGTTGCCAAATACATATTTTGCCGTTGATGGATTTTTACTTTGGAAGATATCATCAACAAGGAGTTAATTACGGACAAGTTTATATGAGCCATAGGTAATATTAGAACCTATAGATAGACAGATAGATAAATCATTTATTTGAGCTTATGTATAAATATACCAAGTCAAGCAGGTAATTTAGTTGTAGGCCTGACTACGCATTGGGCCTGCTTAGGTATAAGTTGTTATTCATCTTAAGGCCTATCAGGTCGGATCAGTCTTACCGAGGTTGAGGAATAAAAGTCTAGATTGTAGTAATAACTACACTTTCTCGCGTCTTTCGGCACTCTACACCTCATCCACATATCCCAAAAAAAAACCGCTTGCAGTGGGAGGGAAGTCTGTAAATAAGATTCACAACGAGAGAAAAATGGAGTCACATTCAGTACTATTGCACGTTTGAATGCTCCTTGCATTCAAACGTTAAGTGTCAGTTACAAAGAGTAGGTATTGTTTATTAACTTATTGACAAATTGTATAGGTATCATCTACTTTCCTAAAATGTTAAGGACACGACTAGGAATCCTAGGAAAGAATGAAACACGTGCTTATGGTTTCAACTTCGTTTATTAATAATCATCGTTTATTATTAAAAGTGAATATCATCATAATATCTAGTAAAGTAGGCGAATTTTTGAAAAATCGTATTTACACGAAATGACGAATAGACTTGGATAAATATTAAAATAAGGTAAAAAGCTTAGTAGCGAACTAAATAGTCTGTTGCAACAGTTTATTCCAATCATATAAGCACTTTTATATATTCATATCTTTATATTTCATAAACTTAAAAAATATATTGGTAGGTAAACATTAATAGATTTTAATCAAATAACACTCCGGCCTAAGTAGTATGTGCCTTTGAAATGGAGCTGATGTAATGGCGAGGTGTTCCCAATATTGTTTATCTGCAAAATATCGTTGTTTCGAGCCATTTAGGTATCAGTAGAGTAAATATACCTAGACAGAGTTGGTAAGAAGGGTTTACAATTGTATATACTGCTTTTACATGCTATATTTGGATTATAATTTACTTATTAAGTAAATACATAGATTCTTTACAGCACGTATATAATGTTCCAACTCACTTTGTGTACATTTCAATCCTTGTTAGAAATCGAAGGCTAAGCTGACAATGCTCGCATTGCTAGTTTCGACGTTTTACATTATGCAAACTACAGTTGTAAAAAAGAAACGCTTCACTTAGATGATGTTTTCAACACTTCCTTACAGGTTCTTAGAATACACCTGCCACAATTGAATAAACGAATATTTGCAATAATACGTTACATATTTTTAAAATCTTCCTGCAGTTTCTTGATAACTTTTTCTAGTCATTGAAATACCTAGAACATTTTTATAATGTTCACCATTATTATATAGCAAATAAAATCACGAAATAACATATAAATTCACTTTAATAGCCATCAACAACATTAAACCTTACTAAATTATCAATTGTTATCCACGTATTCATAGGCAAACTCACGAGTATTTACAGTAGTCGGTTTGTAAAGCATCAATGAAAACAACTTCATTGATGCTTTACATTATTCATTACGATAATATACCAATACCATACTTTATCGAATATAAACACCTATACGTTCATCCAAATTATTCATTGCGGGCGGTATGTTCGGACCGTGTTATACATAGGTATGCGCCATGCCGCATGAAGGAATCCAGTGCTACTGATTGTATACCTTTATATAAATACATACTGACTACATACTCATGAGTAGGCTTATCATTAATCGTGTTTAAATATGCAACTTAACATTTATGGTTTAGCAATCTGGCCGCGCACGTTTTTATTTGTAACATAAAGATTAATACTTTTTGACTGTCAGACTACCGTATTTCATTGTTTGTAGAATAGCGTGATTAGTATACGGCCATTTCTGCTAATGGTAATGCTTACCCTAGCGATAAAAAGGCACTCGGCTATAGCCGATATTGACCGTCAAAAAGATCCATCTCAAAGTCGAATTTTTAATGCAAATCTCATTTCCGCTTCAAAGTTATTTTTAAACAATGACGTAAAACGTGTGCGCTCAGAAATAGAAGCGCTAATATTGACTAGATTTTCTAGTTGTTTACTGGAAATATATAAACAGTGTTCGATGTTTTTAATTATATGAAAGGTCATGGGAATAAAATTGGGTGTGAAGAATTACTTGTAAGTATGTAGGTAAATACTTCACGCATATCTATTTACGTAAAAGTACCCATTAAATACATTAATCTCTACATTATATTTGCTTACTGTTACGATTATACATCAATTTTAGAGATATTGTACCATATATGTTAAAACTGAAGACGGAAGAAGAAATTGACGTACCAACTTTTACACACTGAGAAGTGTAGGTATTAGATGTGTAAGCAATGTTAACGACATGTTAGAACTGTTTGTGTCGAACTCATCCCTCGTAAGATCAGCTACTTAAACCTAAACAAATGCACAGCCCGCGACAATTCCCTACGCTAGTTCGTTTGAAAAACGTACCTTAACCTCTACAAACAATGTCGAAAGACACAAATTGACTTACGATTCAAATCTACCAATATATTACCTACATCCTTAATTTCCGCGCAAACGTTCGACGCTGTCGCAACATAGCTGAAACATTAGAATATAAATAGCGAATAGTTCAGTTTTATAGAAATACGTTACAAGTATCATAAGAAAGTTTAGTTTTTACGCAAAAGATAACAATTGTATAAAGCTGTAGTTAGATTTCTTACACGATAGGTAGATTCTTAATTTTAAGACTACATTATGTTGAGTCGCTAACGGAAATATCCAAAAGTCCTCCAAAATATATGTTTTCAGAATTCGCCAAGAAGGATGGAGAGAGACAGAGAGAGACAGTTAGACCCTACTGGTATTCAAAGAGTAATTTGTATACTAAATTTGGCAAACGCTATAAATATATTTATATAAATAATAGTGCTCAAGTGTAGTGCATACGCACCGAGCGTTAAAATGTTCGACAATTGTGTTAATTGTGCTGAAAGATAAGATATATTAGGTAACACACTCTACTTCTCACGCTACAACTCTAATACATGGATAACTTTGCTGAAAAAGTACATACATAATTATAGATATTTATTTGTCACATTGTTTATTGAAAACGGGCCGATACGGTCGCAGTGTAATCAAGACGCGTCGAGCGACTTCTGACTCTCGTGTCTATGTACTTAACGTTTACATTACCAATCACACCGTATTCATAAATAGTATGCACTCCATTAATGAGAACGTCACTAACGGATTGCTTTTCATTCTCTACGTATCCAAAATAAAATAAATCTGTATATTGAATCAACGTTTCATCCCTAATTTTAGTAATTAGATTACATTTTCATAAGTATTAAAAATGTCTTATGATTTCCAATGTGGGCTCCAAAAATTGTAGAAAATTTAATTTATATGAGAAAAATGTATGTTACTTTTCAATCTAATGGCTAAGCCACAGCACTCTTTGTTACAATTAAAGGGGCTGTAAAAACCCAAAATATACGTATGCCAAAAGTGTTATATATTGTCTTAAAATGCAAATTTTAACTTTAAGGGGGGCAACTCTTAAAAACCTAACAATGGAACAACAATAACAGTAAATTTGTAATAACTTTTTGTTTGAATACGCTTGTGTAAATGAAATTACTACTTTTAAGTGAACGATGATTCATCTAGTCAACAATAGAGTGATGCGTGACCATAATGTCCATGCAAGTTGTAATATGTACTGACATACTTGGGAATGTCTCAGGGCCAAGTGCCTAATCCAGTAGGTGTGTGCTGAATACAATATACCGGGTGTTGTCACACCCTGTCGGTTATTATGTGTAAGATGAATAACTACCATGAAGTGAAAGTATAAAAGTTTACTGCGGTGCATCTTACGAAGTTTGTACAAGAAGGCCTAGGGCCGGGGCTTCTCTCTCGCACGGATTTACTTGGCAGTGTTGCCAATTCAACCTAACTGAATCATACATCAAGAAGCGTTAGTATTTCGACCTTATGGAAAGTTTGTAAAGTTTTCCAGGTAACATTGACGAACGACAGTGTCAGACGCAATGATGTATGATTATTGAATTCTTGTGTTTTTATTTTTAGCCAACGCCTTATTAATGTAGTATGTAGTTCATACCAGAATAAGCCAGTAAGTGTTCGACATTTACTTGAAATAGAGCAAGATATTCCGATTTGCCAACACGAAAATATTAGAGTGGATACGACATAAAAAAGGCCATACTTTCGACAAACAATCACACCCTTATGTATATAAAATTATATTTACAACAACACCATGAATGTATACAAAATTCAGAGTCTTAAAAACCATACACCCGGACGTAAATGAAATATGATTGCCTAGCATGCAATACGATACCACAATTTACTAGTTGCAATAGAGCAGCCTTAGACTAATCGCGCTCACTCCACCCGAGCATTTTTCACTCCGATGCCATCGTTGATTGGATAGACAAAGGAAAAGACTCGTCGTTTCACGATTAAAAGATGAGTCAATGGAATAGAAATTCACAATGTAAACATTTAAAAAAATGCTAATCACGGAATATTTATTTTCAAAATCAGTGTTCTCCATGTTGAACGAGACCTTAATTTTTAATCTATAAGTCAATTAAGAAAATGTGTAAAGTGATTTTAATTAACATCTTAGAGCGTGATGTTCGTTTTTTTAATATACGAAAGCAAGTATTTTTTACAGATCGATAAAACAGTCGGTTGATTTGTTCAGCCGATGGTATGTGTCGGAGAAGCACTCGGTTGGCACGGAGCCCATTGCCCATATTATTTGTTACCGCACCTCGATAGATCAATAGTGTAATCTCGAACAAGTGCACTGAATTTTGTTACATGCTACCTACGCAATACTTTTATAAGTAATTTCTGCCCGCATGTACCCAATAAATCATATTGGACAATGTCGAAGACAGATCTTTGCTTTGCGATCAGCGTTACAATAGGTACAGTTAAGTACACAAGCACGTCATAAGCATATGTATTTATAGTGTACACTTAATATATAGTAAATCAATAAAAGCGTCGCTCTTTGCCCAGTGTTCATATTGGCAAATATTACCTAAATTTAAAACCATTAAACACACGCCGCGTTTGGACTATTGCATGGCAATACTTACCGCTCTGTAAAATTTATTCAGGAGATAAATATTAAAGGGAAAATGCATTCGTATTCTTATTCAAGACATGTTTTCCTGTTTTAGATTCAAAAATAAAATGCATACAATTTATGGCAAAAAATGTGATTTCATTATTCGAAATTGTGCAGTAAACAAAGTCACTTTTTATATCCGATTTAGGTCAAATGGGAAAATTATTTACATAAATACAATCTTGACGTATTTGAATTTCTTATTTTACTGTTTCACTTAACTTGGATTGCATACAATAATTTCATTTAAGGTTCAAATTGTAACATCGATAGGGTTTTACATTACGGATAACGCGACGTGGTTTCGGTGTTGGCTCTCTAAGTAAATGTGAATTCCGGCGAGAGGATAACTGTCGATTAATCACCCCCGAGCGATAGGGCCTGCACGATGCGAGGATCCGCTTTACTGCCCTCACGGAACTCCTCCAAGGTGAGACGGTCATCGTGGTTCTTGTCCATCTGGTCGAAGATCTTGTCGACCCGCTTCTGAGGAGTGTTCTCGTCTTCAGGCTGCGGCGTCTGGCCCTGTAAATATGGTGGTCACCATTGAATTTTTGGAATAAAATATCCCACCAAAATCATTTTATGTAAAATGTTGCCAAGACGACCACATAAGGTTTGTCTTGTCAAAAAGATATCAGATCCCATGTAGAGCCAAGCTTCTGAATCTACACGGCCTAACTCTACCGACCCTTACTTCAACAAATTCTACATATCAGTTAATCATATGTACGGCTTCACCGTTTCGCTACCGTCGTGGAGGTGATGCGAATATTAAGTTTCTGTTCTAAAGTAACTATCAATAACATCTTAAGTATTAGACCTTTTCAATTGAGACTTTGTATGTCCAGTTATTTTATTATCGACATCATAATATCCTGAGAATATGAAGTATCTGGTTCGTCATTAGCATATTAAACGTCCCCACCGAGGGGCACGAGCCTACCCGTATAGGGTGATTAGGCCTTAGTCGTCCACGCAGGCCCAGTGCGGATTGGACGACTTCAAGCACAACCTTTGAATCTCTTCGCAGGCGTTCGTGAAGGTTTCCTCACGATGTTTTCCTTCACCGTAAGAGCGTCGGATAACATACATATAATTTCGAAAATTCGAAAACACATTGGTACGTGGCGGGATTTGAACGTCAGCCCTCCCGGTAGGAGGGCAACAGTCCACACCATTACGCCACCGACGCTCTCTATGACGACGAACTATCTGGAACATTGGAAACCAAATCTATGAGAGTTTAAAAAACGATGAAATATTTCGAGCAAAGGTAAGTAGTGCGCTTGCGCTTCGCTTGGCTCGTCTAGGCGGGGGTACTACCGTGCTCCCAGATATCCCACAGACCTTCATACAGTGCCATGTAGTTCTTACTTAAGTAAGAACCTTGAAGTATCCCTACTCATGTATATTTTTTGGAAAGACACATATAAGTGGCGTAGCGAGGTCTAACCGAAGCGGGTGCCTGGGTGAAAATGCCTTTGACAGGACGTTTTTCCTAAAAGTGTTTTTTTTTTGTTAATCGGGTTTGAGTGATTTTAGTTGAAACCAACAGATAACTTAGATACTTTGTTGTCAGTATTCAGTCTTTTTGAATCATTTATCCTAAGTGAGTTCGAGCTAGGCTCCTTAAGACACGAGACCCCTTTACTTACACCTTGCTACGCCACTGCATACATGCACACAAACATTTGTACAGTACGGGAATCGAACCAGTTAACCTTGGTGTAACAGCCGACTTCTTTACTTTTTCAACAACTGGATCATTAAATCGAAACATAATTGCGAAACCTGGGTTTTTGAAGGCGAGAGTGAACAGGCATTTCCAAGCATGTTTCACTAAAAATAGTCGGCATCGTCTCTTAGCATCTACACTCTAAATCCGAGACTTGATGACCCAAGCAAGAAATAGAGGTTTTATATAGATTTATAAACATATACCACCACTTTATGTTCACAGTTATAAGGATTGTCTAAAACTGCCCTAGTATTTTTAAATTACATACCTATGCATTATTAGTATGCAACTGTTTCGTATAAACATACTAGACACCCACAGATTTCCCAATACAGGAGATGGGGCAAGCCGCGTTTTTAAGTGCGACAAATGTAAGCTCAACGAGCATACACTGGCTGCCAGTTCACGCTCTGTGAGACGAGTCAAAACGCACGAATATTAGAAAAAAATACCGTTTTTTCCCAAAATGCCATCCTGTGCAATTATAGCATGCCATCATCGCAATAATCAGTAAATTTACCAAGAAATATAATAACTTTTCACAGGTAAGAACCGAAAAGAAATTGCGACACTATACTGCCTATAAACTTGGCGGCTTGTCCAGTCTAATTGTATATTTGGATGTCTGTGCTTAGCATCTACACTCTAAATCCGAGACTTGATGACCCAAGCAAGAAATATAGGGTTTTATATAGATTTATAAACATATACCACCACTTTATGTTCACAGTTATAAGGATTGTCTAATAAACTGCCCTAGTATTTTTAAATTACATACCTATGCAATTATTAGTATGCAACTGTTTCGTATAAACATACTAGACACCATACGTAGATGGGTCGTCCTAAATATCTTAAGTCTTGTGACCCGTGAACCCCACCGGTAAAATGTCAACGTTTCCCCCATTATTCGGGCCTCTTTATGATTACCTTTTTTTGATTATTCAGATTCATGTGCGGGATGCCGAAATGCGACGCGGCAATATTTTGGTCAACATATACCTGAGATCTTTATCATTATACGAAAAGAAACTTCAAAGTAATGAAGAGATTGTTATGTCAAAAGGGATTATACATTTTTATTTAAATTGTATTAACATTTACAAACTTACTTGCCTATTGCTTATTTCCCACACAACTAGAATATTTCTTTAAGCTAAATGATTATTACGGTCTTAAGTTTACAACTAGAATAGCCTTCAAATCTATAAAAAAATCAAAACGTTTTTAAAATAACAATACTTTTATTTTTATCAATGTTATCATGGACATGATATTGTTGACCTCTTCTTGTAAGTGTAAAGCACCAAAGTGTTGTCCCATTCCAGTATAGTATTTAGGCTATCTAATGCGATAATCAAAAAACGAAAACGTCATAGGTACTTACCACCATTTGGTAGATTGCATCAACTATGTTGTACATTTCTTCCCGCGTGATGTATCCGTCGTTGTCCACGTCATAAAGACGGAAGGCCCCTGAAAATAAAAGTATATGTAACAAATGAAGTACAGTATCTTAGTTTAAATAAAGGAAACTATTTACCATACGTATGGTAGCTATAACATCAAATACTGGGACTAATTATCTTATTAATGGTGATCTATTCATTGGTCCGAGCCTTGAACCTTGCACGTTATTCGACAAGATTCACGGGTTTGAGGATGACTTGAGTACTAAAAGAATCTTATCTCCCGCTTTTGGAGGATTAAGGTCGCACCTCTACACGGTCCCCGGAGAAACTCGAATATTTTCCGTTTACGCATGACTACCGCAATGGTTGCATTAGCGACGCCATCGTCATTCGAACGCGGTAGACGCAACGCCATTGAAACATACAAATTAACATTTGACGACCCATCTGGTCGAGGCGTCGGCTGCTACACCAAGGGTTCCGGGTTCGATCCCCAGGCAGTACAAACATTTGTGTGCATGAACATGTCTGTCTGTAATGGTCTGGGAGTTTTCTACGTATATATGTATGTATTTACAAAAACATGTATGGTTTATCCGTTGTTTAGTACCCTAAAAATACAGACTTCATGCTTAACTTGGGGCTAGATGGCGGTGTGTGAATGTCAGTGGATATTATTTATTTATTAGTTAAACATAATTTTGGACCAAATTTACATGATCGGTCGAAAAACTGCCCTTCACACTGGTCCAGCGAGCTGCGTCTGTAACCCTCGTTTCTTTTCGCGTTACGGGCATTTACCGTGTTGCTTTTCACCCAAACATAATATTTGTACTATGGGTAATATGGGTTACCTTCCTTCATGACACATTTAGGCTTGGCGCATATTTTTAATGCTAAATGCAGTATGCGTCACATTGTGAAGACTAACAGGCGGTCTGAACAGTAGTTTATAGCGTATGGAACCTTGAACTCCAGAAAAATAATAATATTATGCAGCTCGTCTTATAATACTTACAGTGTAGTTTTTCATCCAGATTGCCACGTGACGTTACCGATAACGCTCGAATGAACTCCTCAAACTCAATCGAGCCATCCTACAAATAAATAAAAAACATTTGTAAATGCTCGTCTCTTTACCTTATATTGAAAATCTGCGATACCAGATTTCAATTTCGCTTGCGGTGTTATAATATTTCCCACTGGACAAAAGGTTTTTACAATCTCGTCGAAAAATAACGTTTCTTGTATTTTTAAAATTTGCTGTCGGTATGATGACTTCAGATGACACTTTTTGCGGTTTACTACTAAATAATGGGTCTAATTTCTTCGCAATCGAACTTGCCATAAATATTTTAGTAGTACCTATGCAAAAAATAAATTTATGTCTAAAAACTTATTGCCCAGTGCCCTTCTAAGTTTGGACTTATTATTATAATCATCTTCTCTGTTTCATTTTCTCATTGTCTTTTGAAGTTTTTAAATAACCTATTTATGAAATCGATAGTTTTTCAAATTACGCGTACAAGAAAGCAATTTACTTGAAATTTCACACCCCACACTTTATGTATATCCCACAGACCACACAGTTTGTACGGGTAATGTACACCTTTTAATGATAGACTTTGATACAGAAAATAAATTGATATATTGATAAAAAGACTTATGGTATAAAATGATATGATAATAAGTGCGCGCGCGATGCGGATCGGTGACGTACTGTTTTTTGATATGATATAAATTATTGCATGTGGCGTAAAAAGCTTATAAGACAAACTGTACGAGTGAGCTCGTACACGGTTACTGCATTAAGATGCACAGAGGTGTTGAACAAGGTCATTAAATTGGTATCGGAATGTTAAAGGTGGTAAACAACATTTCAATCTGCAGCCTCTGTTTTGTTTACACGGATGATGTAATTCTCGCGACAAATTATTCAAAATGTGCGATAAATGCAAATTCGTAGGGCGTGCCGCCGTTGATGTTTATTCCCAATTTATTGGACAGCGAAACATCTGGATTGGCGATATCGACTCATGAATATTGAATGCACTCTACGGTTATATAACACATTGAAACGTCCGGGTTGACCTAAACACTCCTAAATTAGGCACATTTGTTATATAAAATTCAGTTATAAAACACGGCGATGCAACTGCCGATGTTATAGATAAAAGGGTATTGATTTATATGAAGTTAAATAACTGAATATGCCACCAACTTCTTAAATAAAATGTACATTTAAACTTTCACATCTTAGGCACCTCTAAAACTGATTAGTGTGAGGACGGCTCATTTATTTGATTACTAAGACACACTGAAATTGAAAGCAAATCCTTCAGGCTCTCTTTCGCTCTTCAACCTATCGCAGTCCACTGCTGGACATAGGTTTCCCCCATTTTGCAGCAGATAGCCCGGTCCTCCGATCGAGAACTCGTCTGCTCCAACAGCCATTGGTTCTGCGACATAGGTGCAATTGGATAGGTTGTGTAAGCTCTTCATGAACTCGGACTGACATAGTGGCGCTCTCGTACAAACTTCTCAATACTTCGATATAGCGGTAATCGATATGGCACCGTTGATTGGCATGAAGCAAAGTCCAAGTCTCGATCGAATCGAAGGCTTTCGCATAGTCCACAAACGCCAAACATAATGGCCGATTATACTCTACGGTCTTCTGTATAACCTGCCACAGCGTATGTATGTGGTCTATGGTGCTGAAGCCTTTGCCGAACCCGGCTTGTTCGGGAGGCTATATGTCGTCAAACTTACTAGCAAGACGGTTCGTGATGACTCTAGAAAACAGCTTGTAAATGTGACTCAATAGCGTGATGGATCTATAATTCTTCAACAAGGTTTTGTCGCCTTTTTTGAAAAAGAGGACCACCACGCCATTGCTCCACACTTTAGGAGTCGTACCATCACGGATTACCGAATTAAAGAGCTTCTGAAGGGTCTTAAGCACGGGCGTACCACCTGTTTTCAAAGGCTCTGCAGTAATTCCGTCCTCCCCGGGAGCTTTATTACTGTTGAGTTGTTTCAGAGCCATTTTAATTTCGCACAAAGCGACCTCCGGGATATTCTCAGAAAGGGGTTTGTTTAGGCATTTTTTGAATCTAGTTAGAGCCTGAAAGGATCAGCAGGTTGAAGTGGCAGTGGACAGGGCACATAGTCCGATGGGGCGGAAAGGTTCTCGAGTGGCGTCCGCGTAACGGAAAACGAAGCGTAGGCCGACCCCCAACCAGATGGACTGATGATCTGGATAAGGTGGCAGCAGATGGATGTCAACTGCAAGGAATCGGTCCGCGTGGAAATCATTAGGGGAGGCCTTCGTTCAACAGTGGACTTTCTAGGTTGTAATAATGAACCCCTTTACAGGCCACTGGTGGAGTTACGGTTTCGAATTAATTTACATGTTTCCTGATATCTCCAATCCGCATGGTTGGAGATATCAGTAACTATAAAAGTTTCAATTATGAAGCACTGCCACCCGTGTTAAGCTAAAGGTTATATTTCTAAGCTGCAACATACGGTACCGGCGTGAAGAGTAGGGGTTGTGGCAATTATATTTCCCTCGTCCGACGCCATACGTCATCGTTTTGTTAAACATACTAAAATAAAACTACAAACAAAATATAATTGAGATTATGCATCGCGTCATCTGAACACATTATAATGTATTCAAAATAATCCTCACTTTTTTTAAATTTATGGTGCTCATAGAAATACTTAACTACTACTTTAGCGATAAAAGCCCAAATGATCACGGGCCTCAAGCCAAAGAGGCGTAAGAAAATCACCACTTTCAGTAAGAACTTAATATTTTTGTCTTCAGTGTACCTACATTATTAAACATTTGCATGTGTATTTAAAAGGGATTTTGTATTTTTGTGACAAACAAATTTAAAATGTGTATCGATAAATTGAGATACGATTATTACGAAAAGATAGTTACGAAAAGATATGCGTTTTCTCTTATCCCCCTTTGGCTCAAGGACCACGAATTATATAATGTAAAAGATATGTTTCTTACATTATTCTCGTCAAACACCCGAAACACCAGCGATGCGAACTTGCTAGGATCACCTTGAGGGAAGAATTGCTTGTAAATCTTTATGAAGCCCTGAAAATAGCGCATACATATTTGGTTATTTTAATCAACTTAAACGGATTATCGTATTGTTGACATTACACATTGTTATTATCAAAAATATACACGACTCTCTCTGTTGTCTGTTTGTAAAATTAGGACGTAGGTACTATATTTTACCGCCTGAAATTAGCAACATTATGAAACTTGTATCATCCAATTTCATAATAGAAAGCCAGCTAGGATTGTCAATTATTTCTTGATCGAGCTTTGAAATAAGTTGGCTATAACTGCAGTTAAACAAAAAATAGGGTAGGTACGAACCGATACAAATATTAAAGTAAATAAATGTTTAAGTATGACAGTTTGTAAAAAAACAAGATTAGGCAGATTTGAATTAGATGTAAGGATTTAATTTACACGAAATTTGTCTGTTAAATACATTGAATAACTACTCTAAAAGTTATTTACTAAGTAAATATAATTACCTGTTCAGTGAGGAGGCCGTTAGGACAGTCCTTAAGGAATCCTTTGTGCCTAGAAAAAAAATTACAATAAATAATTAGAAAGAAAGTTTCATTTCATTTCACTGGAACTTAATCATTATCAGCCTATAACGGCCCGCTGCAGAGCACAGACCTTCCCGCACAGCATACCTATGGGTAGATTGAGCCGTAACCAAACTACTACGTGGGGCCAATGTGGATTAGTGGGTGTTAACGACTACCATCCTACGACTACTATGTAGCCGGGACCGAAGCAGCTAAACGTGCTTTCCGAAGCTGAATATCATCTTTCTTTTCGGACAATCAGGTGATTCAGCCCTAAACAAATAGAAAAAATCACAACAATGTGACACTTTCCCGCGGGATTTGAACCCACGACCTCTGGATCACGAAGCCCAACGCGGTCCCACTAGTTTATAGACCACGGAGGCAGTACCCTGGTACTTACCACAATCTAATCTCTTTCTCGGTAACTGTAACAAAAGAAAACAATAATTAAAAACGAACAATACTCCTAATTCTTTGTAAAAAGTCATGGAAACCTCAAAGAAAAATAGTATTTTCATTAGATTGACCGGCCATTCATTATTCATATACTTGTGCAAAATTTGTGATATTTTCGTTTTCATCGCTTAAATATAAGATTACAATTGTTTAAATAAAATAAATATTTTTATCAGTGTTTTCTACGCTTGAAATGAGTTAATTTCTTTACATAGAATTTTTTTTTCACACTTTAAAACTCTGATTATTTAATTATAATTATTAATTCTCTATTATATTAAATATGTCACTCGTAATTTTAGATACCATTGGGACACACAAATTACATAATTTCAATTTAATTGATAAAATCAGTTCGTTACTAGTTCCCTACTGTAATTAATTATTATTGATTAAGATTAGGGTAAATAGCATCATGCACCAATAGCTAAGAACTTAGCTCATTAAGAGGGGCCCGTATAAGTTAAGACACAATCAACAAGTTATAGTTTTTGCGTGCAATAAACGTACTGAGTTTGTTAAAAAACTACCTAAAATACCTCATCCAGTTCTAATATTCAACCGTAAAAATAAAAAGATAACTTGACATAAGTGATACATCAGCCAGACCTTGTTTTACATTTGTAATTTTGAAAATTATTCTCATTGTTTGGGTCAAGGTGGCCACAACTTTTGTAACTTTTCTGTAATTCAGTTTGCAAGTTGACTAACTGAATTCTTAACGGGAAATTACACGAATGTTTTTTCGTTTACAACGGGCATTTAACTGAGCAACAAAGCATTATAATGATTCACAGCTCAAAAGCGGGAAACGCAGCGAACTAATTAGTGACAAACCCAGTTTTTTAAAACACTCAACAGAGGGCTTGGTGAGACTTATCGTATAAAATGAAGCTGTTTTGCAAATTAATTTCAGAGGGCTAATTTAAAATAGACACTTTATTTTGTACTTTGTAGTTCATTTAATGTCGTTATGTCGGTGTTTCAAGTTAACTTTAAATAATGAAGGTTGATAGCCACAATGTGGTTTTTGTCATTCAGTGACTTTGGAAGTACCTTTAAAGTATTTATATGAAAGACGAATAATATTGTTCTTCATATCAGCGTCGAGTTTTAATTGCTGTTTGATCAAGGACAATCAAACCTTCTTTACGAGTGGTTAATAGTGGCTATATTCCTTACATCCGATATATGACAACAATCTCCCTATAGCTATGCTGTGTAAAAAGGTCTGGTTTTTTTTCGGAATGACATATCGCTGTTGGCCGCAGGTGGCCTTCACAGCTTTACATGACTATTGGCGAGCGCAGATGGCTCTCAGCCCAAAACAGGTCTGAGCCCTGCAGTGGGCCGTTATAGCCTGATGATGATGATAAATGTTATAAAATTATATAAATGTTATAAAATTATAATAAAAAATGTAGATTTTTTGTAATTTTAAAAGGTTAACATTAGAGCATTAAGTCTATTTTAAACCCAATTTCAAAGCATAATTAAGCAATTATATAGAATAATACGAAGCTCTTTAAAACGAATTAATGGCCTACATAGCAGTCCAAGGATTAAACATCTTGATAAGCGCCATTATTTCCGCTTCGTTCGGCTGAATTGATACGGCGACCCAGAAATGAGTCACTCGATTACGTGTACCTTCTATGTATTCAAATAAATTATATTAACAATAGTTGTTTCAATCCCAGTGATTGTTAAGTCTTAATAAATGAATGCTTTGCGCTGCTGAAAATGATATTATACGTCTTTCTATGAAAAGACGTATAATTTTAAGCTTTCTACTTTAAACTGTACATGTCTACTATTTCAAAGCTTAGGGGGGCGATTTCTGAAAAATATGTATTTAAGGTTTTTTCGGAAGTGACAGTCCGCTTACTAGTTTTTACCTTTCTATCTCAATATTGCACAATGCTCCATATAAACTTCCATTCCTTATTAAGGTTGGTGGGAGGTTAGAATTATGTACGTTTTCAGATTACCATCCGTTTTCATTTTACCATTTAATTCATATCAAATTTGATCAAAATCCATTCAGCCATTAAGACGTGAAACCTTAAACTACAGACAGAGTTACTTCCGCTTATATAATAGCATCATTTTTTGATAATTTTTCTCGTTTACTATTTAAATTATTATCCATAATAATGTTTTATGAAAATAAATGTAGGGATTTAATGGTAATTATATTTTAACTTCTGAACTCCTATGTTCACTAATTATTTTTTTTGTGATTTTTTGAGAAAAGTTCAAAGTTTAATTAAGATTTTATAAAAAGAACACTCCAGTTCACTTCTTTGTCCAAGGCCAGGGTGGTCATTATTCATAATGCCCGGAAAAAGTGTTTAAAATGTTGTTTTAATTACATTGTCCAATTGGGCATTATGAATAGTGCGCAAACTTATCACATTGCCCGTAACATATATAAGCAAATTAAAAATTTATAAATAAATATTTATGTTAAGTATATATATCAGCAAATTTACATTGTTTTTCTTCTATCTAGTCGATATGGTTTTAATGAACTTAGAGTATGATACTGAACGACAATATTAGGCCACTTCGATCTCCCTTTCATTGCCATCCATGGTACCTAGGAGCTTACATTACATTGTTTTCACATTTATTAATTATTTAGTTTAATAATTGATAAAGTAACGTCGTGAGGAAACCTTCATGCCTGCGAAGAGATTCAAAGGTTGTTGTGTGAAGTCGTCCATCCGCACTGGCCCGCGGACGACTAAGGCCTTATCACCCTATACGGGTAGGCTCGTGCCCCTTGGGTGCGGACGTTAAATGAGCTGATGATGAAACCCATAAATGTCGTTGAAGGAATAAGAGCCTCAATTCAAGTACGGTATTTGCTTTGCTATTGGTTGTTGTGTTCGGAGCGGGTCTAATATTAAAATGACACAACCCTACATAATATATATGAATGTGGTTTGATAAAATACCCTTTAAAGTTTTTTTGACAATAACTAATAAATGTTACCAACTCGACCATAGCGCCTGTTTAAATTATGAGCACTAAAATATTATTACAAAAAGAAGCAATAAATATTAATTAATATTGAAGGTGGTGGACATAAATAACCTTTTACTACTCGTCTCCATATTTTATTTATTACAGTAATAAGATCCATCCATGTTAACTATTCAATTTTGCCAAATATTGAGTGTCTCACGGTAATGATTCAGTAATTTTAGGGCTGGGACTCAAGCGATGCCATGAACTCTATTTGACTTGAATTATCAATATTGATAATTCGAGTCAAATAGTACACTACGGGATTTGACAAATTTACTTTAAGCGCAGCACTTGATGATCAAGGAAACTCATTCGTTTTTGACTATATGACTGAGTTGTACAACATGCAGTGAAGTTCATTTGAGTTGAAAAGTGTGGACTGAGATCACTAAATCCCACGATTAAATAATTTTTGATTCCAATATTGTATTTTATATACATCCAAGTAAAGCTCTAAAAAGATTATTTATTTTTGATAAAAATTTTTGAGTTAATGTCATAAGTCGTGTATCTGAAATTTATTATTAATTGAAAAATTATAGTCCCATATAAAGTACTAGCTAGCGTTTTATCTGGTCACAGTATTAAGAAATTTCAATGCGTTTTGCATTTTCTTTACAATCATAATGCTTAGACCGTGTATTATCCAAGTTCTAATTTGATTCTAGTAAGTAATATTCATGGGGCATACCCTATGTGTTTCATGGAACACGTGCGATTTCCCTTTGCTTAAAATATGTAAGCAACTAATACTGGAAACGTATTGCATGCACACTATTCTGTGATTGCATAGGATGCAAAGTAGCGTGGGTTTATTATAGGCTGCATAAATATTTTATTAGCTGATACGAACCAGCTTTACAGATGCCATTGATTCCATGATTAAAAGGTAGACAGTTGTATTTTTAATACGAAGATAATGTATAAATTAATTTACCTTTTCTTTCGCTCGTCACAGTTTATATTAATTTGTTTTTGGCGCATTGTATGTCGTGTTTTAGTTTGCCCAAATAACTGTTTGCATCAGTAATAGATGACAGCTGAAGATAACGCTTTCATCGTAGTTAGCTTCTGGGCTTCAACAGTTTGCCTTTGTTTTACCATCGATACGCTAAGAAGTTTAAATTTTGGAGAAGCAAGAATTTTTGTTATACATCGCTTACAGCGATAACCTCCACTCCTTCATTAAATTAATTTGAAATTAACCGATGGTAGTAATAAAATTATCTTTTTTGATGCTGCCGTACTGCTGGACATTAAATAATAATTTTGAGCCATTCGTCTTTGCTTTACATATACTAACCAATCCAGAACAATATATATAGGTGACTAGTACACTCTCACTTTAACTTGATAATAACATTTCTGACTTTATCCCTTGAAAAAGCACAAAAAACGGTGCTATTCTACTTTAGTTTAAATCGACTTTTAATCTCTATGCATTGATGAAGCATTGGCTTTAAAATGTATTCTAGTTAGTTTTTGAATTGTGTTGCAAGTAAATTTTAATTTCGGGATACTAATAACACTTACAAACAAATGGTAACGTGCGTGGATCCACTTAGCTCATTGCGTTTCTTCAAAGTACCCTATGCAATGAAAGAACAAAGAAAATATTAAATTAGCTAAGTATAACGTTGCGAGCGAGCTTCGGCATTTGATTACCAGCCATTTACCGGGGCTTTCAATTACCGACTTCGATTTCTTGTTGTCATTAAAATATGTTGTGATATCGTGTGAATAATTATGTTGTTAATGCAAATATCATTTTTTATGCTATTGCAGGCAAACGAGCAATCTGCTTATCTGATAGTAAATGACACAGCCGCCCATGTACATTTACAACACCAGAGGGCACTTAAAATCCTATCCAGAATTGGATGCTTAGATGCTTTTTTCTCAAGAGTCCGAACCGGGATTTGCATGTTGTTGTTGCGAAGCTTGTTGTTACAATTTTTCGTCTTTTCTTAAGATTAAATTGAATAAATAGATTTTGGAGTTGAATAGTAATCATTGTAGGTTATTTTTGGTAAACAATTTAGTCTTAAACAAAGACACGGTGTTTCAATTTAGCCAATCAGGTGAATGCAATTTGTTAACCAAACTGTAAAAGTACACAAAGTGTATTTCGCATGAGTTTTATGATTAAGCACCGATTTCAACTCGAGGCTGAAACCTTCAGAGTACTCAGACTGCCGTTAGGGTAGCTGGTATTAAGATTGTTCAATTAACATAACTTTATATGACGTGTTAATTATAAATATATTTGACAATCGCCATCAAGAAATCTGACAACAAACATCGTGCTGTAAAAACCGTTGTGCACGTGGACATGCCTGTTTCTATGATAAATATGAATGCATTTACGAAAATTTCGTCGTGAGAAAAGAATGACTGGCCTTATTACAGACATGAAATCAATATGAAATGACATTTATTAATTATTAAAATAAACTACTGACAGAATAAAGAAGTCAATGATAAAACTCATTTGTCAGACATAGCGTGATAATATTCATTATATAGAATAATTAATTATTGAAGTTATCCATAATGTTTAATTGATGTAGCGAGGCACAAACGTATCAACTGGAATTTATTTATAATTGCCAATATAAAACACAATGTTACTTAAATAATTAATATTAAACTATCTTAAAGAGCTTCTGTAGGAATAAAGGCACGTAACTAACTGGTTTTCATAAAACATAAGTGCTTATCTACAAAAACATAAAGTTTAGGTATTTCATTCCTATAATAACTTATAAGCTCATAGGAAAGGTTTTTTCCTGCTTTTGATATACGTTCATTTCTAAATAACAACTTTAAAACTTTGAAATAAAAAAATACTTTGTGTTATTATTTTACTACGTCAATACTTTTATAATATATAAAGTTTTTATGGCATGATCTTTTTAAATTTGTAGTAGAAAGTACTATTAACAATCTCATGTATTATACGCAAGAATCATCAAAGTCAAATTAAAATAAAAAACACCTAAGTCACTTTCAAGGCTAAGGGATTGATTAGTAGGCCCTAATATTTATAACTTTTATGTAACCACCAAGTATAAATGGTGGCGGAAGTGTAAAATTTAAGATGAAATGCGTGATTTATGCTAAATTGGGTATCATGAAATCAACTCATTAATAAGGAGAAAGTATTTATATAGACACGTTAAGATGTGCGTCACTCAGTTGACGCATTGGCGACACGATGGCCGTTACCTCAAGCGTATTAAGTGTATTGGTTAGTTCACTTGTTGTTAATTGTGATGTTAAGGATCTCAACGTAGGTGCTACTGTTGAACATATGCCTCAACAATAATTTGCACTCCCACCGTGTGGGAGCTATCTGCATCCAGTTCTTATTACCGATTTATTTATTCTACATTCAGAATCTAATCTCAAAGGACATCAGTTGTGTGTTAACACAAACAAGTTGCTTTTATGTCGAGATTACAACTTGCAAAATGATTCCCGATCTGTTTTGTTTCAGATATCAATATTGACTCTTATGACAAGAGTGGAATGCGGATACAGTTATTCACCACCAAGTTTTCCTGGCTTCGTATCGAGTCAACAGTACCCAGAAAGTTCTGCTCCTTATTCTATATATACACAAAATAGCCCCAGTAATTATCACCAAAGTCCCTCGAGCAACATTGACAGCGCGTCGTGGAATGCACAAGGATCGCATTTAAACGGCATAAATCTCAATTCTATTAGCGCAGCGTCGGTGCAGCCAATTGTCACGAAACACGTTTATTTCCACGTCCCACCCCCAGATGTGGAGGCGAGTGTTACGCCTGCTCCTTACAAGAAGAAGAAAACGTACAATATTGTGTTTATTAAAGTGCCCTCGCTGAAACACTACTCAAGCGCGCAAAGTTTCAGTTCCAACCGTTACGTGCCTGTTGAAGATAAGACACTGATTTACGTGTTGGTTAAGAAACCTGAAGTTTCATTACAAGAATCAGTGAAACCAGCGCCAACCCATGAGGTATACTATGTGAAGTATAAAGGGAATGCCGCCAACGCCGCGTCGCAAATAAACGCAGGACTGTCTCAGGTGCCACATGCGATAACCGAGCAAGCTTTACGGCCGGGCCTCGTAAATGGACGAATCTAAAATGCACGCTTTCGGAATATATATTCCTGTATATCTTGGTAATTATTTATAATCTAACGTTAAGAACATAGAACTGAGTACTTCGATTGTGAAAAAATCTTTTGGATTCATGTATCTTGAGATTTGACAGGTTCGGTGGATTTGATGTTCATTACGAATCGCAACCGACCGAACGCAGTTGCTTCACAGCCAATTTAATTCATTCTAAAATAGATACCTACTTAGGAATAATTATCTACTATATGTAAATATTAGTACTGTAAGTTATGTATAATTTGATTGGTTGTTGTTTGTGTGTGTTTAAATTCTATAATAGTGGCATTATTTTTATGGACAGGGAGCTAAAGCTAAGCGAACTCCGTTTTTTTATGATTTGCAAATGTTGATAAAAAACACATATTTTTAATACCCCTTGGTACGTCCGCTTAATTTTAAACAAGCTCATAGGAAACCAGTCATCCACATTCAGTTCCAAATCCTAAATTACTGGCGATATCGTCATTTTACATGCTCTAATATGATGATCAGTGCATGATTCATACCACGATGATTTTCCGCTTGCGTTATTTTTGTATTTGCACATGAAGTGTTGAATCATGGATGTAATCATATACCTACTAGAGTCTAACTTCGTACCATTTCTCTTAAATATTTGCGTTTCTATAATATTTGAGACACAAAAGAACTGCCAAGTCACATCAATGTTTAATATTGAAATAAATCTGCAATAATTTATCCGTGTATTATTTTCAACTCATATTTTCCATCACTCTTAAACTACTCAAAGTGACAAAAACCTTTATTAGCGCTACTAATACTAATAAATATATTGATAACTTAAATTTAAAAGTTCTTCATTTAGAAATTTTCTTTCATTCCTCGTTTAGTCCTGGGAAAAGTCAATTCTGCCGTACGTTTGATAGACTCCATAGACACCGCTCAGGCCCCTTGGAATTGCGGGTAAAACGGACCTAGTAATAAATTCATCGGGGAATTTAATCTGGTGCAATTAATCGTAAGCCCGTCGGCACGAATTCGAAATATCGATTCTAATTCATCGGAAAAAATCACAAAAAGAGTGAATTCATACACAAACATGTAACATGTTTCTCGGGCATCCGGGAATAAAAGTATGATATTCTAC
Organism: Leucinodes orbonalis; assembly: GCA_019425675.1. Taxonomy (NCBI): domain Eukaryota; kingdom Metazoa; phylum Arthropoda; class Insecta; order Lepidoptera; family Crambidae; genus Leucinodes; species Leucinodes orbonalis. The sequence goes on along the minus strand of PQWD01001603.1, from coordinate 80,717 downwards.
TGAAGCATTACCAAACACACATTTGCATCATTTAGTTTATCTACAAATATTTCGTATCTACGTATATTTGTTGTATCATGACGATTTATAATATTTGTAACTTTATGCAAAATAAGAGTTAGTGTAATGCAGTTATGACCAGTCCTAAATTATTTAAGCCTAAATTATATAATTATATGTTGTGACTGCTGAGTAGGTACTCAACTTATTTATTTTTCATGCTACGAATACTAGCGTATAGTTATTGTTACACATTAAAAAGGTCCATCAATGTGCTCTGCTAACAATCATGGTGTCAAGGTACCTAATTATGCGAAACCTTTTTCATCATCAAAAACACAATTTTTATTTCGGATCTCTATTATGGATTTAAAACTATTTGCGGTTGTAAATCTCTCCTAGGTGTTCTGCCAGTTTCCCTCGGACATGGATATCATTTTCCTTCGTTTTCTTATATATTTATTTTTATTTGGTTGTTATGAATGCATTAATGATCATACAAATGAACCAAAATGTTTCTGATACTTTCAACTCTGTCAAACGGTATTTATGAAAACAAATTATAAAACGAGAAATATGATAGTGTAAATCCTGCTTCACTGACTGTGAATGCACCTGTGGCTCAATTCGGAGGTCATTGGCCGCATGCAGCGACTGCTTGGTGCAGCTTTTTATCTCCAGACGCTTTTATAGAGCGTTATTTTCATTTGAGCTGTTTTACTCTTGGATTAAATTACATCACTATTTATTGTCGCCAACAATTAACGACCAGAGATAACAAAATCATTGCTATTTTACTTCTGTGATTTCTCAAATTCCCAATATTATAGAAGCTTTGGTAAAAAGACGTTAGAAGAAAGTCGTTGTTCGGAAGTTAGTGTTTTATATGAGTGTAATAGTTTCGTGATATGGTAACAAGGTGATCCAAGTCTTACAAATTATTATGATAGTATACAAAACATCATAAAAGCACAAAATATAGTAAACATTGGACATTTGCCAATCAAAAGTCCATTTGTGTTATGAGGTTAAATATCGACAGCAGTTGTAATATTTTGATCGTTCCTTTTCTACTTATATCTGAAAGCTGTTCAATTACTGTCAATTTATATATGTTCTGCGAAAGTCAATAGCTGTTGATAGACAATCCATTTACTGAGGTAATCGAGTATCCTTTAAANCGGTTTAGATGTTTTCTATATATACCCATATATACTACTCTCCATTAAAAACAAACTCCCTAGCATGAATGTGTCAAAGACTATAATAAAAATAAACTTCGAAACTCTAGATAATACATTTAAAAATATAGACTTTTCTAGCATTCTCGAACTTGACGACCCCAACACTGCAACAAACAATTTAATTGACATCATCGCAAATGCAATAACATCAAACTGTAGCAGTCATAAAGTACCTGCAAGAAAGAAAATCATAAAGCCTTGGATTACTCCAGGCTTATTACGTTGCATGCGCACTAGAGATATGTTGCACAAGAAACATAAAAAATCCCCAGAAAATACGACTTTCAAACTAACTTATATAAGATACCGAAATTTCTGCTCTAAAGTATTAAAAAAAGTGAAACGAACATTCGAGACTCAGGAGCTATATAAAGCCCAGAAAATCCCAAATTACTATGGAACAATATTAAAAAATCACAAATACAAGTAAAAATTTAGAACCACCAGCTCATTTATTAACATTATCTCAATCGCCCTTACAATCGTGTATATAATAAATAAATACTTCGTAAACATAGGTGAGGAATTAGCTCAAAACGTTTCAAGTAACCTACCAGCCCCTACTTCATTCCTTGTTGCCAAAAATGCGTCATCCTTTGTTTTGTCTGGCACCGATGCCGAAGAGGTCAGGAGTGTTATCTTGTCTTTGAGATCAAATGCTGCGGCTGGTGAAGATGCCATCTCACCAACTATATTAAAAAGGTACTCAACTATACTTTCACCCATTTTATCTCACATATTTAATTTATGCTTCCTCAAAGGAGTTTTCCAAAAGCATTGAAAAGGCCATAGTCCATCCGATTTTCAAAGGAGGAGATAGGAACTTAATTACTAATTACCGCCCCAAATATTCTTCCAGCCATTTCGAAGGTACTGGAACGTCTTGTGAACAATAGGCTTGTTGCTTTTATTGAACACAGCAATCTACTGTCACCGCAACAATTCGGTTTCAGGAAAAAGAGATCCACGGCTGATGCTGTCCAAGATTTACTTGATAATGTGGTAAATTCCTTGAATTCCAACAAAAGGTACTTACCATCTTCCTTGATCTCAAAAAAGCCTTTGACACCGTTTCTACTGACATACTTATAAAGAAACTTGAGAATATGGGTGTCAGAGGTACACAGCTCGATTTTTTCCACAGCTATCTAACAAAGATCACAAGCGGTAAAAGTAAATGATATAACTAGCGACGATTTATCTATCAACTACGGCGTGCCCCAAGGCAGCATTCTTGGCCCTACCTCTTTTTAATATTTATTAACGACCTGAACAACCTTAAACTACCACACAGCCATGTCATCTCTTTTGCAGATGATACTGCTCTTACCTTTACAGCTGATTCCTGGTCCGAACTACAAGTAGTAACACAGAAAGGGCTTAACTCCGTTCTATCTTGGTTGATTGCCCACAAGCTTACCTTAAATATTACAAAAACAAAGTTTATTACTTTTAGTATAAGCCCGACCACGCAACCTTCAACTAGTCCATCCTTAAAAATACATAATTGTGCTAATTGGTCACTGCCCACTTGCCAGTGCCCGTCACTCTCATCAGTAGATGAAATAAAATACCTAGGAATAACCATAGACAAGTGCCTTACCTTCAAGAGCCACAGAAATCTACTAACGGGAAGAATACGTAAGCTCATTTATGTTTTTAAAATCTTGAGACATGTAGCATCTCCAACAATCATACAAAATGTATACTACGCTTTATGTCGTTCAATACTGATGTATTGCATCTCATGTTGGGGTGGAGTCTCAAAAACTACTCTGAAACCCCTTGAAGTAGCACAACGAGCTGTTCTGAAAGTGGCAACTTTTCGATCTATACAATTTCCGACAAGAGAACTCTACAAGATTTGTAACGTTTTGACTGTAAGGCAGCTTTTTATTGTTGACATTGTGTGTCGCCAACATAGGAAAACACCAAATAAAGTCGTGACTAAAAGACGCAAAGATAGAATTTGTATCGTACCATCAACTGCATACTCTTTCGTGAAAAAATTCTTTTATTATCTTGGTCCTTTTTTATACAACAAAATAAACGGTGAAATTTCATTGCCAAGTCTCTCTTATTATGAGTGCAAAAACAGTGTTCGTTCCTTACTTCTAAAAAAAACCTATGATGAAACTGAATATTACTTCCATACCTACACATAATCACACACACACACACCACACACACACACACCAACACCACCACGCACACACCACACACACACAACACACACACACACACCACCACACACGCACGCAACGCCACGCAACACACACACACATTCACATGTACTCTTACACTACCGATACACATAAAGATAAAAAAACATAGTACCATCAATAACAGATTTTATGTACTTTTATTTTGTACAGATAGCTTTCATTTGTTCTTTTGTATTTTGTTAGCAGTTAGTAATGTTTTACCACTTTTTCCAAACAAGCTTTATACTCCTGTATTAACATTAATTATATTGTGTCAATTCCGTTGATGGTGGGGCCTGATGACCAGTACACACAGGTATGCAAATACCTATTACGGCGTCAGTCTCACAAACAATAAATGGCTCAATTTATGTTATGATTTAAACTGTATATTGTATATGTTTGTTTGTGATGAGAAAATAAAGATTTTTTATTATTAAAAAAAAAAAAAAATATTCGACAGCCCATGTGCTGTAATGGTGAGAAGTCAGCTACTAAATAGACCAAATGTCAAACCTGTTTTGTATGGTATGAGTGTTTCTATGTATAATATAATATTATATATGTATTTTAATTATTTACAAAAAAAAGTAAATAAAATTATTAGTTACAAAATATTTTATCCTTGTTTAGTACTCATATTACAGGCTAGATACTTAGTTTGAAGCTAGATGGTTAATAAAATAATAAATTTATTAGTTCTTTGTCCTCCTACTTGTTTAATTAGGTACTGAGTTAACATGGCAAAAAAGAGGCACCAACTCTATTAACAGATGCAGCATGATAGAAAACCAACAACTGGAGATTATAATTATTTTCCGTAAACACTGCGGGCAGTTCCCCGTCACCTGAGACGTTAGTTTAGTCACTTATAACGATAATACAACCTACAGTGCCGACACACAAAAGTATGTAATACTCTCATTACAATATAATATTTGAACCAGGGTGCCTGCAATATGTCTCAGTGCCGTGTCTTCCTCTAGTCTACAAAATGGATATAGGATTTTGATAATGTTCTGATATAAAATTTAAATATCATTCCCATAGATCCAACACTGTCATACTTTAACCTCCGAGGGTTTTTGTTCCCAATTCGATTTTTGTCCTAAGAGTCTTGGCCCTGGGCTGCCCTTCCGGCTTCCGCTAAGGGTCGCTTGTTGCCCTCATTTTATGATTCTTTTTCTGTAACAAGGAATTTGTTTTTTTGCGCTTTTTTATTGGTTAGATACTTGAACTGTTCAGATGATCTGAAATCTCTATATATTGAAAAGTAAACAAATGCGCTTTATGCTTTACAATGCAAAAATGATAACCGATATTATTAAAGGTATCAACACACAGCCTACATGGCCTCTCAACGGCCCCTCATTGTATATGATTATTGATCTTAATTCACTGCGTGGGCTCAATATGGATTGCCGATGATAATGACTACTACATGGCTCATAAAGGCTTAGCACTTAAAACACGGAGGCACTTTAGATATATTTTACTTAACCATTTTGATTCCGATACCGAGCGATTCGTCTGCAATCCCTTTTAGAATACTCGTACATTAACTGGTCAAGTACTCATATATCAAAACAATATTATTGTAAGTTAATACGATAGTACCAGGTAAGTCTAAACATCAATAATATTCTGTATATTGTTAAATATTACAATCTCACGAATAAGAAAGAATCCGTTGAATATGTCATAGTTTCCAGCAGCTTTTTTGAGGTTGCATAAATTTTCTTAATTAGTTCTACGTTGATCTTTTCCTTCTATGTTCATCTTTAACATAAATAAAATTATTCATTATACTTAGAAATAATACAATTCCGCACCTACTGATGGATAGCACACAAAAAAAACTGATAGTGTTGCCTTGTTAAATATACAAGGCGCTTATTTTATCTCATTAAATATAAACCGAATATCTAACATGGAGTAGGTCCAGTAAGCTGATAATCATAGCCTATAACCATAACTACCTAGTTAGGAATATTATTAATAGTTATAGTATTATTCTAAGCTTCCACTAAGATTGTTTTGGTATATGGTACAAATCAAAAATGAAAGGTGTTGCCCACACATTAAATTTTAGTTTTGTAGGTTAAAACTTATGTATATAATTTAAATAACAGTGATAAATCTGCTAATTCTGAAAAAGCTGCATTAAAAACCTGTATTTGTATTCTGTCATGTATGTATGTGTAAAATTTTCATATCTACCTGTCTATAATAAAAATATTTACAGAAAAGGATTTGGTGAATAATTATTATTTTCCATAAATTTGGTTTAAAAAAAAACTATTTTACTTGTTCATTTGATTCGAAGTGCAAATCCATCTGATGCATTTCAATAGAAATCGTCAACCAAAACCGGAGGCAGCAGCGGCGCGCGAAAACCTTATTACGATCAAGAGAAATATAGCGGTTTTTATTCCGTTCGCGATATTGTCTAACTCTAATGAGTAAATATCTAGGTCACTTGTTCTATTCGGGTAGCAGAAACACTGCACTCCGTTTTGATTATTTTGGTTTTGTCAGCGTGTTTGGCGAGGGTTGCACAAATGTTTTAGTTTTTTACCAATTTACAATTCATAAATACTTAATAATGCCGCACTGCGTCAACCGTCAACCGTCACCCGAGACAACAGATGTTAGGTCTGTTATACACGGTAATTTTACTAGCTACTGTAATAACAATAAATACGTATATCTATTTCTTTAAACTTATTTTACATTTCCAGAAAAGTTTAATAGTCACCTTTTAAGAAGAAAATGCCTGTGAGACTACGCTCTTGCATAGTAAAAAAGTTGCTTTTACAAAAATAGCATCCGTATTTGTTTATTTAAGTGGTCTCTTCCCGAAACAGAAAAGTGCATAACACCCCTATTTCAATATCAGACAATATCTGGCAATGTGGTGGTATCTACCTAACTGGTCGACTCAGTGAGTCAGTATTGTAGTAGTGATTATGTGTTATTTTTGCAAAATAAAAGGTCCCTTTTACTTTGACGAAATACTCGTTTAAGTGTGTGAAATCAAATATTAACCATCGAGTGGTCAAAAGGTCAAAGGATGAACACATCTGCCATATCCTTATTATTCCTAAATATATAAAATTATTTTTCATTGTGCGTTTCCTCACTTCAGCTCACGTCCCACTACGTACTGGTGTAGTCGTCGACGCAGGCCCATTGCGGATTGGGCGATTTCAACTTTCCAATTTCTTCGTAGGCGTATGCATTGAAATAAAAATCGAATATCTCATTGCGAAGAAGATTGAAATTCTACAAAGTCAATAGTAGACTTTAGTCAGAGTATCTCACAATCGAGTTGGATAAGGTAGGACTCGAGACAACGACTGTTTCAATATTTACGTAGGCATTCTTTGTGAAGCAATTTTTGAGGATTATGATCCGGTCTTACCAATATAATTTAGAAATTGCTAGTAAATGTCTGATACCTTTTGAAATTGTTTGTGATCCTTGATCAAAAAGTTATGGCTGTCAAACAATATTTCGTGCTGTCTATTCAAAACATTTGTTTTGATATGATAAAAAAAGCATCCATATAATATATTCCGTAGTAATTCGAAGCGCAAAACTTTAGGGTCCAATTCCTAGTGAGGTTTATGATGAAACAATATATTTTATGTGTCGTATATGTTATTAATTTATATTGAAATTTAAGCATACTGGGGATTACTATGTCTCCCGGCATACAAAAATAAATTTTGATGTAGTCTTTTCACCCGAACTTTGTATCTTAGTGCCCGAGATAACTTTGTTTGAAATTTAGTAAATTCGGATAACGATTTTGTTTTTTAAAGAATTGCCTGAAGGCAAACTTGAAATTGATACTGCTATACACTTTTTTAAATTATATGTATACGAAATATAGGTTCTTATTACATTCATTTTATTTCATTTGTACGTAGTGAGTGTTATTTGAGAACATTGAAATAGAAAATCAGTAACTTAAAAGTTTCAAATACTCAAAGATCCGATTCAAATATGACTGGGTAAGAACCATTAAGTCAAAAGAAAATTCTAACTGCAAAATGTTTTTGAAAAGAATGTCTCCAGACACAACATTTCAAATTAAAAATAAGGTTTTCCGGCTTTGCATTTATAAATCCAAATAATTAGGGCCTGTTTTGATAAGTAGGCATGATTCATTTCAGTCGTGTAGCTGTGTAGTTTGCTTGCGGTGCGTGTGGTTAGGAAGGCTTGGAATTTTAAAAGTGCAGGGGTTACTGGTGCAGGAGGACAAAAATGAATTTACCGATTTTACTAGGCCTCCTCACCGGTAGTGAAGGCTTTTGCATAATTCCACGCTTGTTGTAGTAATTATTATAGGTTCAGTTGCATAAGATAGTTCAGCTACCCGTATCTGCCAAATGATTTGTCCTTAAGCCGCCTTCTACGGCATTTGCAGAGAATGTGTGGTAATTATATTCTAATCTCATTCACCTTATTCACCTTACGCCAAATAAATGTTAATAATATATTTATTGGGTTTTTTATTGTTTGCATGCCAGTTAGGAGAGTTATTATATCCAATTCGCACTGGGCCCGCGTGGATCATCCACATCATAAGGGCTATACTCCCGTTACGGGTAGCCTCGTGCCCCCAATGGGTCGTATAATGAGCTGATGATGATCCAAGTATTTTATTAGAACGATTAATAAAAACTTCTTGTAATTTTTAGGGCTTTCGCTTAAAAGCGTTTGTGCAGTGGAACAATGAATGTTCTACCTTCTATGCTAATGGCCTACGGAATTGAACATCCCTCATTAGCATATAAATCTTTCCAATGGATCCTTTCTCACGATCTGTGATCGGATTTATTGGGACTCGACATTAAGTATTCAATAGAATCAGTTTTTATCTAAGTGGGCAAACAAAGCATACCGCGCAGAGTTTATTTCACACTTAAAATATGGTTTTGTTATAATTTTATGACCGTTGTCGAATGGACAATATAACAAATTGCTCGTTCAAGTGACAGTAGGGACCGAGTAGTAGTACCAACCAAGTCATCATCGGAGGACCTACACGATGTATATACGAGTAAAAGTGGAAAATCCGTCATTCATGAGCCGGCTTACGACCTCACGGAAAACTAAAATTGAACGATCCAATTAGTGCATTTTAAAAACAATTGCCCAAGTGCAACTCGAACTTGCCTGTGGAGGTTTTCGCAGAATCAAGTAAAATAAAATAAAATAATGCTTAGTTGATGACTTATAAAAAAACTATACACCAGAAATCGTTCAAACTCGTCATTATAGTTTCGGAGAAAAAAGGGTGTGACATGCGGACGGACAGACAAACAGATAGACAGACTTGACGTATCTATAAGGGTTCCGATTATTGCCATTTGGCTACGGAACCCTAATTAGTGCTCAGTTTGTAGGTACGTAAAAATGCATTCGAACACGCACGTAGTGCCTATGGTATCCAGGCGTCCATGAGCTTTATATATACTACTGACTGAAACAAATATTTCGGCTCATATAATATTTTCCACGGATATTAAATAGACAACCCTAAATACGACCCATCGATTATGGTATGAAAGAGAATTAGCTTAAGGGAACACCGCAATTTCTGTTGGCAACGGAGAGAATTTATACGAAACAATTCAACGCTCAGGAACTCGCGCTATTGAGAATACTTGTTTTTGGGGCTATCCAACACTACTTGTTAAGTGAATAAGGGTAGATGAAAACCACCTTACCAAATATTGCAATCTGCACCGGGGTTGAGGTAATTATGATCCGCCGATGGATTTTGCCGGGCAGGTGGCCTTGGTTTAATTACAGGTTCGCTGATTTATATTAAAATTAATATATTTAAAAAGATAATAAGTTGGCCAGTACAATAATTTAATCATCATTAGATATTTCAATCAAGAGAAAGATTATTTATTTAAATACGTATTTTATAAATATATTCTTTTGAAAGATCCGTCCGCGTGGTGAGTTACGTAAACTCAATCTCCTAGCAGCATGGCCCATGCTGTTTAAAAAAGCCTGTGCCTTGCTTTACGAGTAGGTCTTTATAGGTTTATTGATAATTAAACAAGCTATTAGCTCTATGTTTTCAAATACGAAGCTTGGCAGCGGCTATCAACAAGCAATATGTTTTCATTGCATCCTATTTTATGTCTCTAAAAAAGGAATTAAATCCAAATACTCGTAGCTAAAGTCGAATTGTACACCAGCTTCGGAACTCAATATAATCAAAATCTATTTCCTATCCTATAGCAAGGCGTAATATACATGCATTGCATCCTTACGTATCAATTGTACCTATAAAGCTTTGTTATCATTGTTTTCTATGCAAATGTAGTAGACCAAGTACTGTTACTTAGAGCAGTCTTAAAAAAATAATACCTATTTTAAAAATAAGGCATAACGTGTGGACGCCGCTGGTTTCATTACAACCACTGAAGGCGACAGCTTGGCTTATCAGCATAATCGATACGACTTGCTTTATATTTAGCAGCCAACGTCATATTACAATTTTAAGAAATTTCATTTAATTCTATCCTCGTTTTGTTGTGAATGGCGTAACCTCCTCATTTCAATGTGGATAAATCAATGAACACATGTACTTATCATACCTTGCTGCTACGAAAATAATATTTGTATTGTTTTTTCTGCTGCAAAATCGGGGAAATGTCCAGCAGTGGACTGCGACAGGTTGGACAGAGAGAGATGTGATTTTTAGTAAAATAAAGAACCTTTTCAGCGATAATTGCATAATGTAGTGTTACAGTGTGTTCATCTCAATTTTCTTCAGAAATCACTTTTGCGTGTAGTCGCTGTTTGTAGTTTAAATGTACATTGTCAGGTATGTAGATTGTATTTAGGTATGTATACTTAATTACAGGTAAGAATATTTTAAAGCTTAAATTGGTGTTAGGACTGGATGTGTGACCTTTAATTTACGATAAGGTATAATTATTATGACTATCAGAAAGCGCTGATATTTTTATGTCATAAATTTAATGGCAGATTAATAGATAACAAGATATTTAAAGCTTAAATTTACCTTAAATTGTGGAATAAATGCAGTCGCTATTTAGTGTGTGTTTTATTTTTTGGACAAAAACAAAGTCGATATCTGAATGCATGTACTATGTTAGTTTGGTTTACAGGATCATTAATGATCCTATAACTTGTAAGCTAAATCTGTAGACTCAAAGGCAGTTTCTAGTTGTAAGGCATTATCTGTTGCTAAAGGTATTATTTGTATCAGTATCAGTTTCGCCATAATCTCCACGCTTGGAAAGTGGAGTGTAGTTGACAAAAATATCCAAGCCAAGTACGGAGCGGTGACAATTGTATTGTTATCTTCTGTCACCACACGGTTATTTTTTGCACCACGCGGGGGGCTTTTATCGCAAATCCCTGTCGGTTCAACTAGTCCCTATTCACGTTACCGGCATCAGGTTGCCTTTCCAACTAAACAAATACTACGCTATTTATCTCCCTGCAACACTTTAAGCTGAGGTTCCAGTTTCACTAAAAGGCTCGTAGCATACAATTTTTAGGCTGAGAGCCATCTGCATTCGCCAATTGCCCGGTAAAACTGTTAATGCCATGAGGTAAAGAGCCAAAAAACAGACATTCCAATTTTTATTTATATGTAGGTAATAAATTGCCGACAAACCATTACTTAAAAATTAATTCTAAAATATCAAAAACTTTTTACTTTTTTATTAAATAAAATATCTTTTACATTACGGGTTTGATATTAGAAAGAATATTACACCAAAATTTTCAAGACAAACTCGACCGAGCACAAAAGTTTGTTGAGTGTTATTAAAAATGTTTCAAAGGATTCTTTCTTTAGGTGAGTTTACTTAAAAATAATTGCCTAAAAATGGTACTGAAAATTGTAAACTTATAAAAGATAAATACAAAGTTTTCGCGACAGGAAAAGCACTGTTTAAATAAATGTTTGAAGTAGCATAGTCGCAGGCATGGACCTTCATCATACTTAATTGTATTTGTAGAATAAAGTTTGTTTCGGATTGATGTATTGCACACAACACTTTAAAAAAAAGAAGCGTTGGTTCAACCTCAAGAAAGACCGATGACCTGGTTTTGGCGGATAGCCGATGGATGTCCAGAGATCCGTCAATCTGAAAGTCACGTGGGAAGCATATTGTCAGCGGTGGATATATAAGGCTCTAATACTGCTGATGATGACTTGACATCTTTATGCCTCACGTTAGTTATACACGGTATCTAATCACTTAGGGCTCAGAGGAACAAGACCTTGGGTGATTGAAATAATTACTATTTTAATACAGCAGCAATCTTGTCTTTGATTTGTTTCCATGACGTACCTTTAATATTTCATGGAAACAAATTTGTGGACCTTAAAAACAAGTTTGATCATAAAGCTAAAGATACGAACTTCCTTAACCTGACGAAGATAAAGCCGTAACTGCCATTAATGTGCTTTCTGATTCCTCAAATCTCATCTGTGCCCGCCACCGACTTTATGAGGCACGCCTTTTGCTCTCTCGCTTTTAGATATTAAAAAAACTTTTAACGACTGTGAAATTTTACTTGGATCCAGTAACTACATTTGCTTTATTGAGATGGAAACAGGTTGTAAATGCGTCAATACTATTGCAAATGAAGGTACTTTCGATTGACTTTGAATTCTCAAAATTCCAAATTTCTTTTGAGTTACTTTAAGGGTGTGGTTTGCGCAGACTCCGTGAGATATTCATAAATGAGCGAACGAATTGCTCGATAATACATTTCAATGGGGTCAGGGAATGGTAAAAAAGTTAAGGTCGGCTCATACCATTTGGACTGTGAACCTTATTTATAAACTTATGATCGTCGAGATTCTAGGTAGTTTAAAGGGGTGAGCAGGCGGTGGCCGGTGCATTTAACAGACTGATTATAAAATATATTTAAACACACAGAAACTACGTTTTATGTAAGTGATAATCAAATTTGGAACCAAGTAAGTTGAAGCAATAAGTAGTAACATAAGTACCAATCATTCTCTACACCAGATCTGTGAGTATATAAGCGTGTTAACAGTACAGTCGCCTTTTGACTAGTCTTTTTCACATCTTTTGTTAGGTTACTAAAGCCCTGTTCTTTCTTCGTTAGAATGCTCTAAGGGCAGGTGCAAAAGATAACTCTTGGGCCAATTACAGATATGGTACAACCATATCTTGGATTTGTTAATGGCAAACTGTAGGACATAGGATTTAAAATTTATGGACAAGCTAGTGCCATCCGATGAACGACCATTCTGGTAGTCTGGCATTACTTGCACAATCTTTAAAGTCGTCGTCCTATTTGTAAACGACTTATATTGAACCATGAAAAAAAATATTAAACTGCACAATAAAATTGTTCGCTGACACGACGTTACATAACCGTTTTATCCTCACAAGAGTTACAATATTATATTGTTTTGCTACCCAATTTAATGCAAGGAGTATTATTGGGAATGGGGAATGGAACAAAGTCGTGGAAGAATAACATAGTGTATTTGTTAAGCGGTAATCCCCTTTCTTGTTACATGCATGGTTTCCAGCGTACATTTAATATTTGTATAAAGAAATGTAAAAAAGTATTTTTTACTATTACATAACCAGTTTGACTATGGCATATGGTCGGTGTTGATGTTGCAGACTAACATCTAGATATTATTTTTGACATTATTTAAATATTGGATAACATAAACTAAGTAGATGTACAATCACGAAGAAACGTCAACCAAAAAATGTGCACGCATTACACATACCTCTATAGGCATGTGTAGTGCACATACCTACTTATTAATATATCTATAACATAAAATTACATGAAATTGTTCATTTAAATTTGACCTTAACGAGGCATTCAAAAGGGTACAAAATCGAAAAACACGAGCACGCTTTTACATTTCATTATAACAACTGAAACCTAATTGAAAATTGTGCCCAACCGACGCTTTTTGCCGAGTTTTGCCGCGTACACTTATTTAGTGAGGTTGTGCATCTTGTCAGTTTATTATCTAAGACTTATAGAGATAATCTAAAACCTAAAGATAAGTTAGTACAGAGCTCTGAACCATAAAGTCTATGGAAGCGGTGCATTTGACAATTTACATAGATTTCTTTGATGTCAGAATGTGGAAAATTCGCCATTTGTGAGTTTCATTTTGAGTGATTGTTGAGCTGTCAATGTGAGTAAACAAATAGTGCTTTTTTACAAAATCTCTGAATTATCCCAATTATTTTGTGAAAAAACTCAAATAAAGCTCAAGTTGGTGTGCTAAAAGGTGCCTGCATGTTGTATTGTGGGATTCAGTACTAATTTAAGGAAGAAACAAACTGATTTATCTTTACATCGGTATGATCTGAATTTTACTTCGAAATAAGCTTGATTTCTAAATCTAGACGACTTTGATTTTTAAGAATGATCCATTATAATAGGTCTAATAAATTAACTCTCTACTTTTCTATATTTTCTATTTTTCCCGCAGAAAAAAATAGGGAGTATTCGTGTATGAAAAATAGCGCTGTGGCAGTGTCGATATTTTTTGTTGATGATTATTATACTTAATTTAATTCGTCACTTCTGAAGAATTACAGTGTTGATTCTTACTTTTGATTGCTTTACACTATAGAAAAACGGCAGGCATGGATCGATACCATTGGTGTGGAAAATATTGATATCTCAAAAAAAGATGTTAGTTACCACCTCAACACAACCAAGTCAGCCTTAAAGAAACTGGAGTCTGAACATTATCGAGAAGGTGTTTGAGATGTGGGTCAATAGTTTCACCGAATTTATTTCACTTATTTTTGATTTTGATTTACAGTTATATTCGGAATCATAGTTTCTTCATTTATTTCAGTCATTTAGAATAGAATGGAACCTGTGCCTATGAAAACAGCATTTTGTCGGCGACATAAAAGGAGAATATTAAATCGTTTTTAAGGGTATTTAATACGATTGAGCAGTAAATTAATTGAATCAGTCCCATATTTTAAAGATTGTATTCAAGTCCAAATGTATTCAGTTTATTTATAAACAAATTACACACTTTGCGAATATTTATTTTTATATTGTTATTATACGGATATTTCGAAGACTTCTTTGCAAGTCCATTAAATGATAATATTAAAAGAAACCGAAAATAAAGTGAGATGGAATTCGCGTCATAAACCGTTTTATGTGTTTCATTTCGTATGAAAGAGATGAGTTAAAATAGAAAATTTATATATACTATTTGATTCCATAAACAAAATGTCGCGTCTCAATTAATTGTAATTTCTTTTATTTTAATAAATTAATTATAAATAAATTCGTTTTCTTGGAATCTCCACAATCATATTAAAATAAAATGCTATTTGTTGGTAGTCTTATACAGAAATCGAAACATGCATTATGTTTCGTGTCTGTTACTCTATGTCAACCGTCTGGTGATTAATGGAGTGAAAATTATTTCGTCTGGTGATTGGTGGAATGAATATTTATATTTACAATGAGGCGTAAGTGACAAACACTAGTCGGCTTTTTTATTCTGAATGTTTTTGTTATGCCAATACTTTCACATTGTTTAGCAAGTAGTGAAATGTACGCAAAATAAAAAAATGTGTATGTGTGTTGCTACTGCATTCGGAACAGTTTCTCGGTTATTTTGTGAGCATATAACGTAAAGATCTATACTGTATTAAATCATTGTTTACAACGAATATGTTTTTTGTTTACTTATTCCCATAATTACTTTCCATAGAGCAATGATTCATCCATCTATATGTCACTGTAAGCGTTGTAGTACAACGCCAGTTTTAACAGTTTCCACGTCATGTTATATTTTAAGTGGCAAAACTAGCTTGGTACACTTTGTTGGTTTTCAGTATGTGTAATCTATGGCTCCTGAAACACGGTTATTTTACTATCTTGGGAGCCAGGGCTATGTTGAAATGTAATATTGTATTTGATATAAATAAATAAATCATAAGTAAGTGGATGATAATAACTCATAATATTGTGAATATTAGGAACGCTAATAACAATACAGTCTGTTTTTATTAATGTAACTATTCATCCTGATAAACCTTGCGTACGACATCTGCTTACGGTATAGTCATAAAATACCTTATTTCTTACAGTGTAAACAAATCTAGCAAAATCTTTTGCAAGAAAAGAAAGGGAATAAGTACAGAGATAAAATTAAGCCTTCGTCGTGACTTACAGACAGGAATGGCTGCTATGCGAATTTCTCAAATCCTATGTGTATTTTTGGTTCGGTATTGGGATGTCACTGGTCCCCTTACACCCAAATATTTAACGACCCGACTCTATGTTTATCTATTCTAAACAAAAACAGATCCTTTTTAAAACTAACAAGCAATATACGTAGATGTTCTCAACTAATAATACGGTTAAAATCTATGCAATTCATGAAAATATAAGTAGTTTTAAAAATAAGGCATTATCAGTAATAAAGTTAAAGAATATAATGAACTTTTCGATAAATTCACTAAAGGCCTCTTAAATAGGCTTAAGATTGCTTAACATGCTACGAAGCAGGTTATGTTAGGTATTTCCCTGTGCGATAAGATCCGAAACGAGGATACGGATATCCATCCGTGGGAAAACTAGAGTAACCGACATAGCCAACAGAATAAGCAAGTTGAGGTGGCAGTAGACAGGGCACATAGTGCGTAAAACCTATGGCCGATGGGGCGGAAGGGTTCTCGAGTGGCATACAAATAACGGAAAACGAAGAGTCAGCCGACCCCCAACCAAATGGATTGATGAACTGGTTAAGGTGGCGGGTAGCAGATGTGTGTCAACTGCTAGGCATCGGTCCGCGTGGAAATCATTTGGGGAGGCCTTCGTTGGTTTTGGACTTTTTAGGCTCTAATGTATGATGATGAAAAACAAAGCTATAACTGACTAAAAACTGTTATGTTTTGGAATACATAGACTATTTTATAGACTGGCAGTGAAGTTGGTGTGAACTGGATACGTACTTATTATAGTATTTCGACGTAATAAATTTAGCACTCAACTGAAGTCCTTCTAAGCATCATTGCTTGGCTACTAATTAAACATATTTGGTATTCAAACTCATAATATTGTTATTTCCTTAAATTTGTTTGTAAAAGTCGAATGGTTATGCAAAACGCGGAAATTTCCTTTTAAATATCACATTATAGAGATATTTAACACTATACAACGTATGAGTTTCTTCTTAATAATATCTTTGTGTATATAACCCACCGATGTTTTTACGCATTCAACACGCGTCCATGACTCCATTGGCTTTAATTCGGTACCAGCTATTATCCTTCATCCTTAAAATGCAAAGATTTATGTGAGAGCCAATATCCGTAACTTAGTTCACCTCGGAAATATGCAACGTTGTGGCAGTGGCGACATTTTTATTAGCTCACTGGAGTGATTTATTATCTTGCACTATAAACATGGAAGCTTGTTTAGCCTCTGCATTCTTGATACTAAAAAAATTGGGTTCAAAATTGTTTGGCGAAATTTGACACAGCATCCTGACGAATTATGTTGGGTGGACGTGGGATTCTAATAAATGGATATCGTAAATTTAAAATTTAACACTGATTTGATGCGAGTAAATCTCTGGTAGTACAATATCATTCATTATGATTACGTATACTTCAACATGGAAGTATGGTGTATAATAGTGTCTGTCAACATCCTTCACATTTGTTTTTCAAAACACAACATGCAGGGTGCCATATTTAGATCGG
This sequence comes from Leucinodes orbonalis, assembly GCA_019425675.1. Lineage (NCBI taxonomy): Eukaryota > Metazoa > Arthropoda > Insecta > Lepidoptera > Crambidae > Leucinodes > Leucinodes orbonalis. Next base: position 63,497 of record PQWD01001603.1, on the reverse strand, counting down.
TTGCGAAATCGTTACGACTTGTAACCAGCCAGTATTGAATCGTCATTTGCACCAGTTGCATCCAATGATATGGAACGTGGAGTGATCTTAACTACTTAATGAATTATGTGCATCAAATCTAAAATTAATTTACAGACGGGTTTGCAGGTCATTGCCTCAATCCTAGTAAATATTGCAATAGCACAAAGCATCCCATTAACAACGGCTTCAGCGTTAAGTTCAATCCATTAAATTACAAAGAGGAGGTGAAACCAAAAAATTTCGGTGTTCTTTTTGCGAAAATCCCTCAAGAATTGGAATCGGGCGCTGATGAGAGGCGGGCAGTAATAACCAAAGCATATTTCCCTAATGCGCCAGAGTTGGGAATGGGGTGTACAAATCAAATTGCCAAAATAGTGCTGCCCTTGAAGAACGTCAGCAATGAACATAATGACAAAGTGGATAGTTTGAATTACATTAATTTGCCAATAGTAAAGCAGCCCTTTGACAATTATAAAATATTAGTAGCAACTGCGCCGCCGAACGTAAAAATAAACGGGGACGAAGATGGGAAGCCATTGCTTATTTACGTTGTATTTCCTGAAGACGGCTCGGAAGATGCCAATCCCATAAATATACCATCGATTTATTTCGTTAGCCAACAAAACGGAAAAATGGATGTCAATAAAAAGGAAAAGGCAGAGCCGATACTGATCATTGACAGCAATCGAACTGTAACCGGATTGAAGAGCAGGGAGATAGAAAAGTTTGTCAGATTTAAAAGTAAACTATCCGGCCGCTTCAATTACCAGATTTCGCGTAAACGGTGAATATTTGTTTATTATGTACCTATTTGGAACTATTATTGATTGGTGAAAATTATATCAGTATGTAAAATAATTTCAAATGTAAATTAAGTGAAAACACTATGTTTACTTAAACATCGTAAATATATTTGATAATAATGATAAAAATATATGAAACACCCTTATATATTTTTGTCATGAGTTTGAACAGTTGTTATAACGTGGTTGGAATAATTACTGTGAAAACTTTTAACAAAATTCCACAAAGTTTGCACACTTAATTGAAAACATCAATCTCGATAAGAAAAAACTTCGAATAATGATGTCGTCATTACAAATTCCACTAAACAATTGGGGCTTCTTTTTTACCCTTTCGTGGCCTTTCAATTCCTTTCGACATAATAGTTACGGGTTCAAAAAATAACCTCGGCAGGCCTGCTGTCGTTATAGTAAAATATTTTCACGACTTCGTTTACTGTCGTAGGTTTGGAATAAATATTACAATGGTCTGTTTTTAAGAGCGTCGAATAAACGTTCTTATAATTTCGAAATATCTAAATTACATTGGTACGTGGCGGGATTAGAACCTGCACGCTCCAGATCGGAAGGCAACAGGCAACACCAGTGAGCCTCCGATAGGTATCCCTTTGTTAGTTAATAATAATATACTTAATCATAGTTTATATACATAATACATAAGTGATAATAATGCTAACGCGATCCTCAAAGTACCTAATATACCTACAACGCATATTTTCTTAAAGATACTTGGTTAAAATAATGAATAACAAAGGGCCTCACTCGCTTACCAGATTGTCTTAAAAGATGCAGATAACCGTACCCATTCACAGAGTCAAGGTAAGGGGATTTTCGAATCAATTTCCATGAAAATACACAGGATAATGGAGGTGAATATCTTAGCCCGCTTTTACATCTTATCCATTCGAAAACTGGGGACGGAGATCCGCAATGAGTGGTGACCCAGCCATGCTGTTCCTAAGGCGGTTGTTTGATTCCTATTCTGCACTTACTTTTAGTGTTTATTATTATCAAAAGGTAAATGTTAATAGAGGACCGATGGAGGTAAATATTGTTTTGGGTGCTACATCAACAATAGACATAAGATGGCTTATAGGGTTAACTGTGCTATGAACACTGACCATAAAACCACCAGTGTGTTTACAAACTTCAAGATCAGCACAGTAAGTCCAGTCATTATATTGAAATATTGATAAAAGTGTGAATATACCAACACCATGACAATAATGCTACATTGCGAAGTTTCAAGGGTACCACGAGCATTGAAATTATTGTATACTGTGACTAAAGCGGCAAGTTAGCAGCTGCACTGACCACTTACCTCCAGGTAAGCCTGACCCAGGGCTAACATTTTGTTTGATAGGTGTTTTTATTTAAAAAAGAGGCGGTGAAAGGTACTTGAACTTTTGCAATAGCGGCTTTAATTTTAAATATGGTGCCAGGGAAGGTGTCAGATGAGGATAATAAAGTGCGGTAAACATAGTTTAGGTTTAGGTGAACAAAATTATTGAAAAATTTAAGTATCCATTTCATTATTAGAAAGATTTTCAGTAATTTCCTTATATAAAACCTATACAAATTATTTTCATTATACGCTTACTCAGCTGGTGCCACATCTGCGACGTTACTTACGAATATATGTATCTAATTTATTTTTGAACCCACAGTACCTAGCAAAGGTAAGGAACACATCACGCCGAACTGTACCACGAGGGAATTTGTGAAGATCCAACCGACAAATTAATTTGTGAGTGCTACTCTTAAAGGATCTCAATTGCTAGTACATCTGTACAAGAAAAAATACTTAAGACTTTCTCATAATTACTTTTACATTTTTTACCATTGTGTTCATTAATTATTAAACAATTAAATAAGCCATCAAATCCTTTATTATCACAAAATTTCAACTGTTATTAAAGAATGGGTATTCGTCAAATAAATGTATTCTTATATCACCGGAAAATACACTTTCTACGATATTTATTACATTTTATAGAATTCTACTAGGCGTAGAATCAATGATTCTGGTGTAGAATCTGAAGTTAATAATTTCCGATTTTTGTTATCTTTCGTGACATATACACACATACCTAAATCAATATCTTCTGACACGTGCACATGTTAATGCATTATGTCCTGTATTTATATTAGACAAATTTGAATACCATGTCAATATTAAACTATACTCTCCATTCTTTTCATATTTGTCCAAAAATTTAGAATTATTATTCAAATCATTCAATTCATATGGAATATTTACAAAAATATAAAATAAAGACCAAATACGTAAAAGCTTCAGTAATAAAGTATTCTTAAACTTCACTTCAAGATAAGCCATGCCACACGGCGAGACAGTAACTTTTAATTTCAACGTATTTATTTCAGTGACGTTGGCAACACTGGCGTGCGAATCCAATTAGTGTCCTATCGCCATTGGGGGGACCAAGGAGTTCACCTATTCTAGAAAGTGCTAGCTTTAGCCACAAAAGGGTAAGGTGGCACACTGGCCAACAGTGATAAGCATTCCAAAGAAAGAAGCAAGACGCACTTTCTTGCCAAACTAAAATCTTTTGAAAATATCTTAAATAAAATATATATCCTATATAATAAACCGAGGGGCACGAGCGGGTAGGCTCGTGCCTACTCGTGTGTAGGGTGATTAGGCCTTAGTCGTCCACGCGGGCCCAGTGCGGATTGGACGACTTCACACACAACCTTTGAATTTCTTCCCAGGCGTGCATGAAGGTTTCCTCACGATGATTTCCTTCATCGTAAGAGCGTCGGATAACGTACATATATTTTCGAAAATTTGAAAACACATTGGTACGGTGCGGGATTGGAACCACAGCCCTTCCGATAGGACGGCGACAGTCCACACCATCGAGCCACCGATGCTCTATAATAATAAATCTCATAATCCAATGGAAACTTAAATTATAACCTTGTTGTATACGAATTAATAAAAATAACAGCGATTTGCCAACCCACAAAATGACATCAATTTAAATATAACGTAACATTATGTGAACATTCCATGTGCTGTGTTTATTATGGGTTTGTTTGTTTATTCATCGTATCGCCATTGAAAATCTTCTGATGAGATATTTTATTAATTTGAATACAATGGTGACTGAATGACAAGGAGAGACTGCTGATTCTGAGTTGATACGGTTATTTACAAATTTGATTAATTACATGCCTGTAGTTGAATACATAATGTGTTTTTAATAATTTGACAGGCGCCGTTGTCTTAATTTATATCCCAGATGCTAGTCCAGATTATTCAATCGAAAGCCCTAATTTTTTTTTATTGACGGTGAGGAAACATCGTGAAGGAAGAAATCGACTTCACATGGATGTACATTTTATAATAGTTCCACGTGCACCTGAGGCGAGGATTTCGAGTTCGAAAATAGAACTGTCATACAGTTCTGTTTCTTAAATTCAAACTTTGTTAGTTTTCCTTAAACCTTAGAATTGTGAATTGTTTATTGGTAATATTTCTCAATACATTTTCTTTAATATACTGTACCTAACCTTTGAGCTTATGTAGCCATTGTGGAATTTGGGCTTATTTTCACTATGCAGTATCTTGTATTTATAACAGGTGCAGTGTGGTAGAGAAACGCGCCCTCGATACCCGATGCGGCTAGATTTGAATATTAGGCCAAGTCTGTTATTGAAGCTCAAAGGCGGAGCTCTTACCGATATTGAATCCATTATAATAAAAAGGAATGTTCAAATTCCGCTATACGAGTTATTCAAATTGTTGGCTTTGGTATATGGCATCAAAGTGTAGTTACCGTCTTAAATAGCAGCCGAAACCAACTGACAGACTAAACAGACTTTAAGATAAATTACATAATATGAAATGAGGAAAAAACTTTGACCAATCTTTGGACAACCTTCGAAGCTTGCGCTAGACGCAGAAAGCTTTCGAACGGAGGTAGCGTCTTTATTTAGGGGAGATCTATGTTCAGAAGTGGTAAGCTTGTATCTGATATGAGGAATCAGTCTGAAATCTTACAAGAAAAATCGTGAGGAAACCTGCACGCTGCGAAGAAATTCAAAGGTTGTGCGTGTAGCCGCACTGGGCCCGCGTGGACGACTTAGACCTAACACCTATATGGGTATGCTCGTGCCCTCGTGGGTACTTTATGAGCTGATGATGATGCTTACCCATTGTACAAGATGCTCGTTTAAATTGGGGCTCGATGGTGCTGCATTAATGTGGGTGGCTATTAATTTTTAAAAATCTTACTTTTCTACTTTAAGTAGTCCTATAAATTCCACACGTGATTGCAATTTACTGAGTATAACACCTAACGAAGTCTGTGGCCAGTAAACTCAGATGCGAATTAACAGTACGAAAGTGAAGTTCTACACAAGTATTTACATTTACAGTGGAAATTATGTTAATGTCAAAACGTTCTCGTACAAAACAGCCAAGAGGGATACAAAGATGCATGTCTTTGAAGCGTGTCATTGCCCAAGAATTAACAAGTACTCTTACCTACAGAAGCCTGTATATAAGATTGTCTGCATCTCTCAGTCGTCAGAATGTATAGATGAATAGCAACTACATATTTTTGCTGTATATATTTTTATGCATGTAGTAAGAAATGGTTATTTCAATATTATAAATAGACACTCCAATTTAATTTATATGAATAGACAATAAGATTTCTACTCGTAGATAAGTAGAGATACTCCGGTCCCGCTGTCTAATATCATACTTAAAAGCAATGCATTGGAAGTTGAAATGTTGATAGGTGAACATGGACAATCATGAGTTTAATAAGAGCATTTCGTAATCTACACTCTGGCACGTTGTACTCATCTTGATTTTGAGAAACGGAATTTTTCATTCAAGCTTTTTTATTTTCCGGGTTCGGTGATGTTTAAATTGGTACAACGTTGTTTTGTAACCTGGCTAATGCATCTGCATAATTGCGTCTACCACAAATCACGCAGTGGAATATCAAATTATCGGATGATTCATCAAACACTATAAATTATAAAGATTTTTCCCATTGGTAATTTTTATTCGTTGCGTAATCGACTCGTTTTCATAATGACTTTTGAAATGTTGCGGGAACTGGGAGCAGGCGTTTCGTAGTAATTTTATTTTTATTTATCTTCGAGTAATGGTCTTGAACGAATTTATGCTTTTGTTAACTGTGTTTTTTCTTTTTGTTGCACTCTTAAGAAATCCTATGTTGGGGAGCTTATAAATGTCAAGAAAATGATATAATTTTTGTGACGTAGACAAAATTTAATTTCAGTTAAATTAAATTTCGTATTAAAATTTAATACAACTGTTTGCCTATTTAAAGGTTAGTAGGTACTATTACTAGCCCACTCTATATTAAACAAATTCTAAAACAAGTGCTTGAAAGAATAAACTGATTATAACAATACTTATTTGACACAAAGATGGTATGAGACAACACCATAATCCACTTTTGCTGACAATAGCTTTTGAGCTTATGAATTGAAAACACTACTAGTAAATGTTTGATTACTGGAACACTGTTTAGTACGCTACGTCGACGTGCGACGTAAAATTCAGTAATGTAATTGTAATGGTAATAAATAATATACCAAAATACTTTAAGTTATTATCTATATCTATGTAGAACAAGTTGTATACAAATCAAAGTAAAAATCAAGTATTTAGCTATTATAGCTTACCATCTATCTATAACTTGTCGAAAGCTTTCGAACGGAGGTAGCGTCTTTATTTAGGGGAGATCTATGTTCAGGAGTGGTAAGCTTGTATCTGATATCCAGTCCAGTCTAAAATCTTACATGAAAAACTGTTTCGTGAAACAAAACACTATTTCGTTTAACATCAATGGAAATAACGATTTATTGAAATATTTAGAAGAGTCCAGTTTCAAGGTTCTGCTCAAGAAATAACTACAAAGAACTTACAGTTTTAAAAAGACCTGAGGCGTGTATAAAGTTATCTTCATAGAAACCTCAATCTTAATCGTTTAGCATAATCAATATGCATTTGTGCAAGATTATTGTTAGAGAGTGTTTAATAATATGATTTAAGATATTAATAACACAAGTTGAGAAATGCAATGTGATTGCATTGAAGTCATTACAGAGTCGTTTCTGCATTTTTGATATCATCTTGCATAAAAAAAAATGTCATTTCTCATTATGACTTAAATGTTCATTAACACCAATTGCTAACCGAACAAAAACGAAATGCAAAATGATAATTAAGAGTTGCTTACTAAATAGTGTAGCACACTGGTTGACGAAAACAAAAAGAGCACATGATGGGCGAGCTTTTAAAGTACAATTTGGCAACCGATCGCAAGACTTTTACCGAGATAGGAGTAACTTTCACTTACGTACTGACGTACGGTCAAATATACTAAAAACTCTTACAACATTTTTTATCAGTCCAGTTAAAAGAAACAGTTGCATTCTTATCTTAAAAGACTGCTGATTTAGGTTAATGTAGGATCTTTAAGTCTGTATAGCTGTAGAAAGGGATGTAGTCTCCAAGATTCTTCCATACACCAATTAATATTCTAGGAAACTAAACGGCTAACTCAAACTTTTGAACTTTTTCGGAGTTCCTGTTGAAAATATACAATTGCGATGTGGAGGTGTCCACGCGGGCCCGTGCGGATTGGCCAAGGCACAACCTTTATATTTCTTCTTAGGGGCGCAGGTTTCCTCACGATGATATAATATCGACAGAAAATACACTGGTACGTGGCGATTTGAACCTGCACCCTTCAGATCGGCAATAGTAAAACTAATAGGCCACTGACGGGTTAATTTAAGATTTTAAGTTAAAGAAAAATAATATCAAAATCATCACGTACTGACGGGAAAACCATACATGAGGAGAGTGCGGTTAAATCGTCACCGTCTTAATATAACTATAATAATTAAAATATAAAATTTGTTAACACATATTAAATAAGGATTAATGCTAAATAATGTCAATGTTTACGTTTTAGTTTACGTTTCACAAAAATTACACGTATTCTTATAAATATGAATTAATTTATTAGAAACTCTATTTTTGTGTTTATATTTTTCACGTTTTAATTGTCCTAAATTTTAGTGATATAATTTTTTATGGTTATAAAACTTTCCCCAATGAAGATTTGTGACCTTCGCGTTACAAATGATCGCAATGGCGGCCATTTATCCGATAGTCTAAAAAATATTTCGATAATATGGCCTGGCCTGATTTCTGTAACCAAATTGATGATATAACAATGTATGAGATTTACACACGCAATACTGTTATTAATTGAATACGTTTTAAACAAGCAGCAAACGTACATACAAAGTACGTTATGGCGTTCGTATGTCGTTAACAATGATGGAAGTTGTGTGGAAATTGTGATAAGGAATGTGTTTATTGTAAATGAGATGTAACACGCTAGGCGTGTTGTTGTATGGGACAAGTTATGAATAGGTGGTAAGCTATAATAGCTAAATTGCCTTTGACTTATTCTACATAGATATAGATAATAACTTAAAGTATTTTGGTATATTATTTATTACAATTACATTACTGAATTTTACATCGCACGTCGACGTAGCGTACTAAACAGTGTTCCAGTAATCAAACATTTACTAGTAGTGTTTTCAATTCATAAGCTCAAAAGCTATTGTCAGCAAAAGTGGATTATGGTGTTGTCTCATACCATCTTTGTGTCAAATAAGTATTGTTATAATCAGTTTATTCTTTCAAGCACTTGTTTTAGAATTTGTTTAATATAGAGTGGGCTAGTAATAGTACCTACTAACCTTTAAATAGGCAAACAGTTGTATTAAATTTTAATACGAAATTTAATTTAACTGAAATTAAATTTTGTCTACGTCACAAAAATTATATCATTTTCTTGACATTTATAAGCTCCCCAACATAGGATTTCTTAAGAGTGCAACAAAAAGAAAAAACACAGTTAACAAAAGCATAAATTCGTTCAAGACCATTACTCGAAGATAAATAAAAATAAAATTACTACGAAACGCCTGCTCCCAGTTCCCGCAACATTTCAAAAGTCATTATGAAAACGGGTCGATTACGCAACGAATAAAAATTACCAATGGGAAAAAACTTTATAATTTATAGTGTTTTATGAATCATCCGATAATTTGATATTCCACTGCGTGATTTGTGGTAGACGCAATTATGCAGATGCATTAGCCAGGTTACAAAACAACGTTGTACCAATTTAAACATCACCGAACCCGGAAAATAAAAAAGCTTGAATGAAAAATTCCGTTTCTCAAAATCAAGATGAGTACAACGTGCCAGAGTGTAGATTACGAAATGCTCTTAAACTCAATGATGTACCTAGCACTAAGGCCAGAGCAGACACTCCGACACAAGTATACTATTACTTAAAGGAGCTGTCTCACCTCAAGTTTGTAAAATATTGAGTAATAAACGATATTTATTATTATATATTAAAAATAACCTACTACATGCATAAAAAATATACAGCAAATATATGTTGATATTCATCTATACATACTGACGACTGAGAGATGCAGACAATCTTATATACAGGCTCCTGTAGGTAAGAGTACTTGTTAATTCTTGGGCAATGACACGCTTCTAAGACATGCATCTTTGTATCCCTCTTGGCTGTTTTGTACAAGAACGTTTTGATATTAACATAATTTCCTCTGTAAATGTAAATACTTGTGTAGAACTTAACGTTTCGTACTGTTAATTCGCATCTGAGTTTACTGGCGCACAGACTGCCGTTAGGTGTTATACTCAGTAAATTGCAATGCACGTGTGGAATTTATTGACTACTTAAAGTTGAAAAGTTAAGATTTTTAAAAATTAACAGCCACCAACATTAATGCAGGACCATCGAGCCCCAATTTAAACATCTTGTACAATGGGTAAGCATTATCATCATCATCATCAGCTCATTAAAAGTACCCACCGAGGGGTACGAGCATACCCATATAGGGTGTTTAGGTCTAAGTCGTCCATGCGGGCCCAGTGCGGCTTCATGCACAACCTTTGAATTTCTTCGCAGGCGTGCGTAGATTTCCTCACGATGTTTTCCTTCACCGTAAGATCGTCATATAAACGTACATATAATTTCACAAATTCGAAAGCACATTAGTACGTGGCTTGATTGAACCTGCATCATCCAGATCGGAAGGTAACAGTCCACACCAATGAGCTACCGACGCATTTTCCAATCAGCCACTAACGCTCGGTAACGGTAAGCATAACAATATGCTTTTTTGAAAATACATACAGGTAACACACAGTAGTATCTAGACCTAAACCATACCATAGTTTATGCACACACATGTTTGTAATAGCCGACTTCTCATTACACCACAGGAATCGTCCGGGGTTAATCTATTATAAAATTCATCATCATTTTAATCCAATTTTGGACTAAGTATCGAGGAGTGTTGAACCTGGTCAATGACGCTGTGTGTCATATGGTAGCGAATAGCCAGACTGGCCAGAGGCTCATTCGATGTTCGCCATAACATAATACGGATATATACGAATACCAAGATTCCGGTTGGCAAATTTTATTGCTGGCGAGAACACAAGACATTATTATAACTAAAATAATATCCAGTACTGTCACTTAGAGCGACCGGATGATACGAAGTGAACGTAACAAAGTGAAGTTACCCGCATGTAAATACTAGCAGTTGCCGCACCGATAGCAACAATGGCAGCAGACCGCTGACGAAACAATGTATCGTTAGTTGGTTTTTAGATTGTTACAAAATAAATTAATAAGCGACTGATCGGTTTCATCATTAGAACGCAAAGCATTTATGATTGGCTCCATAGCTGATATGATGTGACGGGCGAAAGGTATATGATGGTCTATTTTAAATTTCGATGCTTTTCACTTTAGATTAGCAGATTCAGTACTTAAATTTGCAGTGTTTAACGTTATTAAAAAAATCAAGCAAGAACGATTGAACTTATGGCTTAAGGATTTATTTTACCAAAGTATTTAGTAATATCAATGGCTACCATAAACTGAAAAAAATTAAATGCAGATTGCAACTGTTATGGCGGAAATAATAAGTTCAATTGAAGTATCAAAGTAGCAGATTTTATTTATACAAGGGTTTTCAAACTCAAAACGCAAAATATCTTAATCCAAATAAATCTTATATTGATATTTTACTTTAGAACTTTTAAATTATTCGGGGTCGGAAAAAGTAGGATCTTCGAGAAGAGCCTGTTAGAAATTCGATAGTAATTCTTTTAGACTTTTTTATTACACTGGTTACAGAGTTTTATTATTTACCAACAAATAAATTTAAAATAATTTATCTTCCGCAAGTACATATGGGAGCAAGCCCTAACTGATAATAGCAAAGGCAGTCTTTGGTAGAAATCGAGTTCAAACATCAGTATCATCAAAGTGATACATTCAATGTCTGAACATGAACGTATTACTTACAAATTCTGTAACTTATTTATTGAATAAATTCAGGCGTCAATTATGTATTCCCACCAAGATTTTCAGACGTTCTTCGTTCCAAAAATAATTAATGTCGTCTCATAGTAACAAGACTGACGTAGAGTTTTTAATAACAAATATGAATAATAGCTTGGTGTGCAACCCAGAGAGGCTGTCGCAGCTATTTATCAGCAAACCACTACTGGGCTTGGAACTAGAAGCATTGCACTAGATAATTACTCTACAGCGGAGCACCATATTTTTGCCTTGCATTATGTAATTTTAGGAGTTATATATGTACAAGTATTTATTACAAGAGTTATGGTTTTTTGCTTGCTTATAAATGTGTGTAGTAATGATGTGTTAATGTAGGTACAAAAGTTGGTGATACATGAACCTTTTTGTTCTTATCGGCTCGAGCTTCCTAGGAATATGAATAAGAATTCTTTCTGTAGTAACGAGTATTCAGAAATAAAAAATGACCCTGTTTTTTGTCATTGTTATATTACTTTTAGAATAAAATTTACCAAAACAACTTATGCCATGCATTTTATGACATTACTACAGTAAAGTCACGGTGTCAAATTTCCATTGACTATTATTTTATTTTAAAAATAAATGATTCAATATTAGAATAATGATAAAGATACAAGCTGTAATGAATTTCAGGGTTAGTGATTTAGATTTCTTTTTTGACCTAGTTAACAGCCCAATTTCTTTTTAAAGTATGATTATGTTTTTGGGATCATTAATAAACAGTGTCTAAAATCCAATTATATCTACTTGTATCTAATTCAGACGGGGTTAAACTTCATTTACCATTAATTACAACAACAAATAATTCCACTTAAGGTTTTTATAACAGAAAAAGAAAAATCAAGCTAGCTGGTTTGATAGCGCCTCAAACCATAAAACGAAGTATTCCTGAAATCTTGGTCGCAGTCCAACTTTGCTGGCCAGTAAGCCTCATTCCAGTGCAGCGATGCAACGTGACGTAATGTTAACCGATGCACGGGAAAAATACTTAGATGTCTATAGCATTTGGTTGGAATTAAAGGTTATATTTGGCTAATATGGTGTGGTGTAGGTGGTGAACTCGGTACTGAGTCGTCTAGGTAGGTACCACCGCAGTGCCAGATATCGTCCCGTGAAACAGGAGTGTTATGCATTTGTGTGTTTCGGGATGAGGGCTAGTAAAATTACCGGGTATAAGTGTCCTAACATCTGTTGTCTCGGGTGTCAGGCGCAGTGCGGCATTGATGGAGGATAATAACTATCAATCAGTTGTTGGTCTCCTCTAATGCCGCTCTGTCATGGTTAGGCGAATCACTTACCAACAGGTAAGCGTCCTAACCAGCCTGTACACGTATAACATAAAAAAAAATGAGTATTTATTATAATTTTATCACGCCTCTTACCCGTAGGGGAAGGTCCACGCTTTTTTGCGGCTTGTTACAATTCACATAAACTGGTATTATTTTGTCCACTTTTATTATTCCCTTTATACATGCTCTTCGGTGAAGGGTACTCTTGACACGGTTAAGCATTTGTGAAAGTCATAATTTTTTGAAGGGATTATTATATATTAAGCATATGTTTATATTTTTAATAAATAATAATACACTTACCTTTTACACTGACTAATATAACAAAAACAAATAGATACGTTTATGAGTATATCCAACAAAAACAACACAACAAAATAAATAAAAGTAATGATAAATTAATCGACTTTAAATAATAAATCATTGAAGCTTTCAACCAGGCGAAAATATTTTGCAGGGTACAGGCCTTTTCACACACGGCTATGGGAAGATATGTATGCATAAATAAATATAGATAAATAAGTAAATATACGAATGTTTTGAATCAGATTAGATCCATTAATGAAGTAAATATATGACTAATCGGAAATAACATAGCTCATAAAAATCATGCTTTTTTTAGTCTGGATGACATTCATATACAGGCTAGATGGCGCCATCTAGCCTGTAATATGGAGACTAAACAACGGATAAACATACTTATATATTCATCATCATCATTATCATTAAACATCACCGCCCAGGGCAGGAGCCTACCCGTATAGGGTGATTGGGCCTTTGTCGTCCACGCGGGTCCAGTGCGGGTTGGCCGACTTCACGCACAACCTTTAAATCCCTTCGCAAGCGCGCGCAGGTTCCTCACAATGTTTTCCTTCACCGCAAGAGCGTCGGATAACGTACATATATTTTCAAAAATTTGAAAACACATTGGTACGTGGCGGGATTTGAACCTCAGCCCTCTCGGTAGGAGGGCAACAGTTATACTTATATATTATTTTTTTTGTAAATACACAAAATTTATACATAGAAAACATGCAAATTGGCCTTATTATTTGATCATTATTACTTACATAAGCTTTCTCAAACCATTTGAGAGTAAAAAAATGGGACCCCCTCTGAAGTATCCTCTTTCCAACAAAAAAATAATCATCAAAATCGCTTCATAAACGACGAAGATATCCGCGAACATACATAAAAAAGCATATATGCCTACGGTCGATATATTAGTAACCTCCTTTTTTGAAGTCAAAAAGATAAGAAAGATTCATAAATCGAATACAATTTTATGAAACGTCCATCTTTTGTTTTATTCTTGCTTGGCTATCAGAAAAATTCTAATAAAGTTTGAAAGTTTGCACAATCTTCACGGTCGTATATCAACCCCTGTCACACTTGCAGGCGCGAATCAAAAACGATTATTTTGTGGCTGTGCAACGTTTCATATATGGTTGGGCGTTATCCAAGTATAAAAGCTTGTTTTTAATGAAATATGATTAAAATAAACATTGATTACGTTTTTGAAAACGTACATTTATCCTGTCTCGATAGCCATCAAGACAGTCTACGATTGTAATATGGCCCAGCCGAATTACTTCCGAATTAACATTGAAATACCGGAACCCATTTCGCTGATTCAGTGCGAGTCGAATTGTTGCCAGGAAGTCATCTATTTGTACACGATGCACAACGTACGAGGTTAGTTGGAATCCCAAATAGTGTTTTTTTAAGTCATAAATAAACAGGACGGTTAGTACACTCACCTGTCGGTTAGTGATACGACTGACCATAACAGAAACAGTGTTAAAGGAAATTAATAACAGTATGTAGTATTTTTTCCGACAACACTGCTCTGCGAACGTCAACCGATATGACAGATGTAGGGTCTCATAAATCCAGTAATTTTACTAGCTACAAGGTAAGTGTTAACATTCATCGGATAATAGATTAATTTGTACACCTGCAAATTAGTATTTTTCCTAAAGAGATTATTAATGACAATGTATTGGTATTAAGGTACATGTCACTTTAGCGAATACAAAGGAAACCTCTTTTATGTTTGTAATGAAGACATTTCTTGATGTTTTGATTACAATAAAGCCGTTAATCTTTGTCATTACCGGTTTTTCTCTTAGTCAGAAGCAGGCAGGATACTGAGGTTTGACTCAAAACAAAAATTTAGTATGGGTTTACAATATATGGATGTTTTATAGACTATGTGTCTATTAAACATCTTTCACGAGAAGTTTAACGACACAAGTGTTTCAATAATATATCACTCTCTTCAATCTATCTTAGTCCACTGCTAGATATAGGTCTCCCCAATTTAGCGCCAGATAACACGATCCTCCGCTTTTCTCATCCAGCCTCCACCAGCAACAGCCAGAGGGCGGCCTACACTACACTTGTCAAGACGGAGTCTCCAATCCAGAGCAGACGAGCTGCTCCAACGGCCTTCGGTTCTGCGACATTCGTGACCAACAATATATATTGGCATCAAAATATAGCGAGATGAAAATTTCCATTACAAAAGCAACATATGCTATGTTTTTTATTTTAGCTTGATCCCGGGTTTGGGTATCTCGTAACACGTCAGGCAGGCACAAGCCCTTCATAAAATGCGTCGTTCCATATTTCCATTTCTATCTTTGGAATGGCAAATGCTTTAAGCTTTTCAGTCTTAAAGTTCAATTTATGAAAAGATTCATATATCTACTTCTGATGTTACGATATTGGTAAAAAATGTCCATTGAATAACAAGTCTTGAAATACGATGCAAATTTTGGTTCAGAATCCAATTAAGCAAATGCAAGAGATGACGAGTTGGAGTGTATCCAATGCCGTTGAATGTGAAATTGGTGCGACTGCTGACTTGGGTAAAAATATATGTCAGAAATGTAAGAACTCTAACGACGATATCAATTAGGGATTCAATTTCAACCATTCGTGATGTATTTTAATTAAGGAAAACTGTTAGAGTGCTAACATAACTTAATAAGATAAATTTACGTTATGGAGAGCATTATTACATTTAACTTTAATCATCTTTGTTACAAATAAAGAAAGTATGACCATCCGCATTTAATACTTTGCTTGTTTTCAGATACTAGAATAAAATATTAATAGGTAGAATAGCCCATTATCCACAGCTCAACATATTGAGTAACAAAAGTTAATAAATTATTTTATTAAAAGAAACGATCTAGATTTAATGGTGATCTAGATGGAATTTACATTCGATCTTTTTAAAGTTCATTAATTGTAAGATTACTATTACCTGAATATGGAACAGAAGCTAAAATAAGTTTTCACCTCAGCGAGCATTTGATTACGATTGGCGGTGCATGATAACATCGAGATGAAGCCTAAGATAGCACTTCTTATCTCTCTCAAAAATATTATATATTATCGAGATTATCTCATAAAAAGCGCGACGTTCACTCCAAAACTTGTGCAAGTTATACAACACTAAGAAATTGTTACTTGTAATATAAATGATCCTCTTTTGGAATCCGGTTCGCTTTACTAATACATGAACGGCCATAAATATTTTCACTCGTTACTAAATTGATTGATTAATTTAAGTACAAATGCGATGCACTGTGTACCGGTTCATTACGTGAAGATTTCAAATAATTAGACATATATTATTGTACGTGAAATGATTAAGGTAAAGATTTTTACTACAGCTCGTTTAAGCTGGTTTTGAAGGATCCAAACCTGAAATGTTAAGTAATACTATACACATGTGCGTAATAAAAAATGAGAGTAATAACCTACTTATTGTCAATGATGATTTACAAAGATGAATTATTCATCCGTTACTTATAATAACAGTCAGTTAAAGTAAATATTTTTTAATTAATTAAAATTAACAATAGCAATCAAACGTGTTTGTGTATATACTTACGGAATAACTTAATACTCATCACGAAAAATAAGTCTTTAATGGCTTCTCCGAGTTTTTTAACAAACGAGATACTGTAGTTGATAACTATAATTTTAAGGATAACTAGGCTGTTAATGTTAGGAATGGTATATATGAGTAAGAATGGTTTATAATGCTAGAAATGCTTGCCAAAATCCCGATGTGATCAGACATAACTTATTTTTACATAGATGAAACCGTGGGTCCCCAGTAGCGTCTAGTTTACTTACTTAGAATTCCCGCGCCTTCGTGGATCTTGCCCTGTCACACCTGGGCCGGTACCAAGTGAGAAAGGCGACTAAAAATAAGATTACTTAAATTTTTATGGCTTATCTTTATACATATTTTATAGAATTTTTATGTGAAAATAAGTTATGTGTGATCGCACCGTGATCTTTTACTATTAAGGGTTGTGCTAAATTCCTAGGATCTAGGTAGTCATAGACCTTCACATAAATATTACCTGACTTACCAGTCTCAAATTAGATATTATTTGCCGATTCATAATTATCACTGTTAATAAAATGATTGAGGTTAATTATACATTTTTCAAAAACTTTTCGATAACTTAAATAATGACGACACAATACAGAACTTTAAAATATACATATATATTCACAGTCAATTTCAAGGTCAACGTAACGTGCTGATGATTTAGCGATTGTTAACAGTTCAATTTGGAGCTGAGAGTTTTTGCAACGATTAAGTAATACTAATAAGCAATCGCAAGTGGAATTATAGCTGGCCGTATTGTGGTACTAGTGTGATTACGTCACAACTTAAAGCGGAGACCGTTTCGGCCGATATTCGGAGGGTTAGCGGTCGGGTTCTAAAGAGAGCGAAAGTGGCTTTGCTACATGTTCAATGTTTTGGCGCGCTGCGTTCGAATTAAGTCGCCGACTGCCTATGTCCTCTGTTACGCGGTATGTTTGTTACTTATGATTCCGTGATTTGAAAGTGGAATTGGAAATTTAATGTATCGCAACAATTGTGACTGTCATACGCTTTTTGCAGTGTGTTTTACGCATTGTGATGGATATTGTTGAGTCATATTGCTTTTGAGCCAACACTGAGTTTAATATTTGGCCTAAAAAAACATATAATACGGTTAAATTATGAACTAAAATAAAATTGATTTGTGAACAGAAAATAGGTCCTTTGAGAATATCTTATTAAGCGGATTTGATATAATCCATAGCAATGAAAGTCCTGTAAGCAAATATCTATCTATCATAACATCATCATGCGGCTGCCACCACACGTCGGTTTGTATTTGTGTGGGTGTTTTTTATGTATCATTTATTTTATTACAAAAAGTATTTAGGTATGTTTATCCGTTGTTTAGACTCATATTACAGGCTACGAGAAGATGCTTAGTTCGGGGCTAAATGGCGCTGTATGAATTTCAGTAAATATTTATTTATATCGAGAGGCACACTGGTGTAGCTATACCCTGTTAGGTTCATTAGTGAACAATGACGTCACTTGTGTCACACCCTCAAAAAGGTTCTTTCGCAGTTTGTTAGTAATGACTTGTTTTGAGCCGTCTGTATATACTGCGATGAATGTTTGCTTAGTGGAGTTCCGCAAACTTTCCAAACTAAGAAGTGGAGTATTAAGGAAAGTATATAAATCGGTATACAACCTAAAGTACCTGAATTACTTAAGAAGCATGAATGTTTCTAGTTTAATATAAAAAAATCTAATTACTTGGATTTGATATTAGGTTTGCGTTTTGAAGAGTTTACTTCTTATATTTATAGTTATACAAACGTTCAAGTTAAGTTATGATTATGGCAATCAATGAATACGTAGCATATGTTCACCAACTAGAACTATCACAGTTGATCTTATACCAAACAGGATAACATCAACTGGCAACTTGAAATCTTTTGTTACATCCTTTCTCTGCATTTTTTTCTCTTTCTTTCTCTCTGCAGTTTCTATTAAATAAAATTCGGTCACGCTCGGTGTGAGCGCCTTAACGATGACTTCTGTGCACTAGATTATCTGTAAGATAAATTGTTAGTCTCGGCTTACTGCACGCGCCAATGAAAGTTACAGACGTCGACCGCGTCGTTGCCAAGATCATAGCGAACTAGATCAATGGCTTTCCTTTGTCTACGTGATAGTGCACAATTCACATTTGTCAAGACATCTGGAATACCTATAACTCGACATGCTTGAAATATTGAACGATAATTATATAATTACAGGCGAAAGAAAATTAGAGAAATAGGAAATTGTAATTCTTAACGGTTACGTTTTTGATGTGTAACTTCATATTGCCCTATAAAATCTTTACAAATAAGTTGCACTAGGTCACTATATAAGTGTTGCCTACAAGAACGTGCATCTGTTTACCAAGATTAACATTCATTTTGTGTGTTTTCCTCATCTGTTGTGCTGGCGTAATATTAGAAATAAGTCTATTGTAACACTTACATTTCTAACACCAGTTACTTAAACTACGAAAAATAATTGCAATGCAACACACGGGCCGCGCGAAGTTGCACTTAGACTACTGATGATCATATGAAGTTTCTTAACGAAATTACCGACTGTAATATAAATAACTGCTAACGAAGGTATTGCACAATTTTAAAAGTTATATAGTGCATTGTTTTTTTTTAGAGACAGTTAGTATTAATATCAATATATATTAAAATGGCAATGGGCTGGTCACGTATGTCGGAGAACCGATGGCTGTTGGAGCAGACGAGTTCCGGAGTGGACACCGCATCTTGGCAAGCGTAGCGTAGGACGCCCTCCGGCCCGATGGACCGGCGATTAGCGAATTGTCGCTGGTGGAGGCTGGATGAGAAAGCGGAGGACCGGGATATCTGGCGCTAAATGGGGACCTGTCCAGCAGTGGACTGCGATAGTTGAAGATACAAGAGATTAAAACAAATAAACGGGAAGGCTAGTTTGCTCATCTGATGTTAAGTGATAGGTACGTCTGTCTATAACAGAGCAGTATTGACGAAAACCAATATCTGTGGCTATAATTTATTCCCCGTCAACACCACCTTCCGCCCGTCACTCGAGACGACGGATGTGCGTCTCTTTTACTCGTAATTTTGATAGCTACAGTGCCCTCATCCTGAAATATTCAAAAGCAAAAAAGACTAGAGCTGATATTATTACATATATGTTTATTTTACCCTCAAAAACATAAATGTATCTATATCCATAAAATATTATATTAATATACTACTAATAATTTAAATATTATTTACGTTTAAATAATAGTGGTAGTATTTTATTTTATTAGATACTTGACTGTTATCTCGTAGGCCCTGCCGAAAAACCAGCGCTGTCGTTTCGTGTTCTTCTTTGTCGAAGTAAGATCACCACATCTCATAAAACTCGGCAACTTATGCTGAGACAGGGCCTTTTGACTGCCAAGTATTACATTTCTTATTTCTTTCATCTGTTGTATTTGATATTTGCTTCGTTTGTTATAAGTATATACTTAGTATTAATTGTCCTTGTCATTGCATTGTTTCAAAATAGTAATAGTCAAATTATGAGTGTCTTATTTATAGTGTCGAAAAATAGTATTTCTTTCATTAAAGTGTAATAAGCATTGTCATGAAGCATCAACGTTCCATCATGCAAATCACTCAAAGCCAAATAGAACACTTGTGTTAGTATGCGCGTTTATTTGAAAGGAGTTTTCTCATTGTGTGAAATATGTTAATCTGAATATAGAATTGCAGATGCTATAGCAATACTTGTACGCGTCGTTGTGGGGTTGCATATTAACTTTTATATAATGTATAACTTACATGAATCGTTAGCTATTTTTTCCTAGTGTATCTTAAAGAAGTCTTTATTATGGTAAGAAACATAAACTTGTCTCGAACGTCCTCCTAACGTGTGATATTACTGTGCTGCATAGGATTCATCCGTAAGCCACAACGCCGTATAAAAAATACTAGTTTTGAAGTAGGTACATTTAAAATTATAATAAAAACAATCGATTATTTCTCCGAGCTAATGTGTCTTTATGGCAGATCAGTTTAAAAACTTAGGTCCTAGTCATTGAAAAAAGTCTAGCTGTGGTCTTTACGGTAAATAGAAACTTAGATTGAAGTAAAAATCTTGAGCTCTTTTAGTCGATATCATTAGATTTCGGATCACGTGCTTTATTTTCAAAAGCTTCAATGAAAAAAGCAATAAAAGATTTTAGCGTCATTTCATAAGTATCTAAAACTTTTATTAAATATCTAATGTGAGCGACCACGCCCACGCAGTTTTCCATGTCGAACTTACACAAAGGAAAATGCAAGGCCGGGAAAACAAGTTAGTGGTTATATGCAGAATTAAAATTCTCGAAGAATGTTCCGCATTAAGTCCATTTCAAGTATTGTGCTATGTTATTGAATTCATAGTTATGATTTAGTTGCAGTATCTTTGTTCAAATAATATTTTGTAAGAAATATTAACCGAATAAAATTAACCGATTTTCTTTTTTGGATACAAATTATTGCAAGTTGTAGTGTTTCTTATTATCATAATTGATTTCGCATGCTGTAATAAAAAAAATAACGGTCCCTACATGTTTAGGTAAATACTAAAAGAAGTCTAAAACATCACTTTGAAATTGCTTTTATTATATCTTTTTCACCACTGCTGTAGACTGAATACTGCGTAATGTGCATATCAAGCACTTATTATTCATCTCACGTTTACCCGATTGGTAGCGGAATAACCATTATAAGAACAGAGTAGTTATAATGGACCATTGAATAACAGACTAGAATGAAAATTCTACCGAATGTTAAGCATTTACTGTGATGATGATGTCATATTTGACCGATGGAATAGGCATCCCTCATTCGATCATTTGCATTGCCCGCTTGTGCAGTGTGCTTTCTCAGCATACCTAAGGTGCAAGCAGCTGAAATTGTAGACGTATTGTGATACATATAAAATACTTCGGTAGCTGTGCCAGGTTCTACGAATATTTTATTAGAACTGTTCACACGAAGATGAAGTGTATACAATGAAAAAACATTATCAATTAGCCATAAACATAAATAATTGTCACGCTGAAGACGTAAAATTCGCAGCATTTCGGAGTTATAGAAAACAACAATTAAGAAGTCTTTAAATCGAGAGTAAATTACTTTGGTTAAGTCCACTCTCGTCTCCTAAACATAGATCTCGCCCCTTGGGGCCAGAATGGATTTTATTTTTAAGCCAAAATAAAGTTTTCTTCCGGCCCCCAAATTAAAGTTTCAATAAAAAAATCATCAGTCTACTTTATACAAAAACCCTATTTGGTTTCTTAGTCAGCGTGTTGCATTTTAAAATGACGTGTTGCACCAATCAGTATAATATAAGGGATAATAAGGAAAAGAAGCAGAAAAGTAAAGTGTAGTTACCTTTCACAGATTTTTTTTAAAGAGGTGACTTCTCTTAGATGTTAGGTCTAGGAAACCAGCACAACAAGGCCTTCATTGTACAATTATTATAAACACACGGCTTCACAGGCGCCAGTTATATATCGAACTTCGTCTTACAAGCTTCCTTCAAATAGGGATGATGATAAGCGCTCAAGCAAACGACGGTACTTGCTTTTGATTACCTGGGAGGGTTAGGACTATAACATACACGTGTAAAACCATTATTTAGATAACCTAAGCTGGGAGATAATGTACGAAATTTTGATATGAGAGTACCTTTTTAATTAATGATACTGAAGCTGATTTTGTTATAGATGTTAGTCGTTCGTTTTCTCTAATAAAAGGTAGTTTACTGATATTGTAAATGTAGTAGAAACCACGTTATTTATTCAACTAAGTTTCAGAGTGTACATTGGAAGTCACGCCATGATTCCCAAGCTACTAAGTATTAATATACCTCCATAATAGAGGGTTTCACTTTTAGCTAAGTGTGCAAATTAGCCGGCCTTTCGACATGGGCTGTCGGCCAACTTAATCGCAATTCCCATTGAGGTTGTGTTTGATAAAACAGGGAATATAACTCACGAGTGTACGGGGTGTCTCCTGCCCGGCTTACCGGGAGAGCGCTATTCAAAGACCTTTTGTTGGGGCGTCCTTTGAAGCACGTACTTACTCGAGCCTGGGGTATGTAAGGCTTTTCGAATGCACAAGTCTTACTTAGGATTCATGATGAACGATAGTATAGATTCTTGGTGGAATCTTATCAAATGTGAACGTTATTCGTTCACGTACCGAATTGCAATCATGTATTCAATGTTAGGGTTCCGTAGCCAAATGGCAAAAAACGGAACCCTTATAGATTCGTCAAGTCTGACTGTCTGTCCGTCTGTCTGAAGAATACAACCCCATTTTTCTCCGGAACTATAAGTACTAAACTATTGAAACTTTGTACGTATATGTATTCTGTAAAGCGCTATTAGGTTTTAATAAGAAACTTGAAAAAATATCAATATATTTTGGGGTTCCCCATACATTGAACTGAAACTCTAAATTTTTTTTTCATCGTACCCCCACATGTGGGGTATCAATGTGTAGATCTTAAAAAATGGTATTGAGGTTTCTTATATCATATTTTTATAAATTGAATAGTTTGCGCGAGAGACACTTCCAAAGTTGAAAAAAGTGTGTCCCCCCCTCTAATTTCTAAACTATGGGGTTTGGTAAAATCGAAAAAAATATACAATGTACATGATCATAAAATCTAACAACGAAATTTAGTTTGAACGATTTCTGGTGTGTACTTTTTTTTATACGTCATAAACGTTGAACCACTATTTTTTCATATTAAAGCTTTAATAGGTGCCTTAGTAAATAAAAATATTTTTTTTTATGTTACTTGCTGCTGCGGTACCCTCCACGTGCGAGTCCGACTCGCGCTTGGCCAATTTTTTTTATTTGTGCAAATGATCACATTAAATAGCACAAATAATTTTGCATAGTGTTAGCAATCAAATTGTAGGTAAAGTGACACTGAAGTTGTTTATGAAAATCAGAAAATTCATAAAAATACATATATTTTTCCTATAGCGAGATTTATTAATAAACTAACTCTGCTGGCTCCAGTAGCTTGCATAGACATTATGAGTAGGGTATGCAATGTGAGTGTCACTAATCGCAAAAACAATAAAGAATTTATATTTTCGTCAAATTCAATACTGTTACATGAGAAACAGTTTGGCTTCACAAAAAATAAAAATACTACTGATGCTGGGATTGCACTTATTAAGCATATTTTTGATGCCTGGGAGGACAAACATGATGCAATAGGAGTTTTTTGCGATTTATCTAAGGCTTTTGACTGCGTCGACCATAAAACACTTTTATTAAAGTTGAGACATTACGGTGTATCAGAATGCTCATTGAGTCTTGTAGAATCTTACCTCTCTGAAAGAGTTCAAAAAGTCTGTATTAATGGCACAAAGTCGCATGGTGCCCTTTTGCGCATGGGAGTACCCCAGGGTTCAATTTTAGGCCCTCTATTATTTCTAATATATAAAATGACCTCCCTTACTATTGTAAAAGTCTTTCGGATATAGTTCTATTGCTGATGATACGTCATTGATTTTTAATGTTAACAGAGTAAGGCGACTTTTGACGATGTAAATAGAGCTCTGTCTCAAGTAATGCATTGGTTTACTGCTAATAATCTTTTACTGCAAAAAAAACTAAATGTATAAAATTCACTATGCCCAATGTAAGGCAGGTCGAGACCAACATAACTATGAATATGATCAAGTGGAACTTGTAAACTCCACTGCATTTCTTGGTATAACTTTAGATTCAAAGTTACAATGGGGGCCTCACATTGAATCACTGGCTGGTAGACTTAGCTCGGCAGCTTATGCTGTTAGGAAGATAAGGCTTTTGACAGATGTAGAAACAGCAAGATTGGTTTATTTCAGTTATTTTCATAGTGTCATGTGATATGGTCTACTGTGTGGGTTTCAGCTGCCGACATTAATACAATATTTGTACTACAAAAAAGAGCTATTCGTTTTATCTACACCTTAGACCCCGTGACTCTCTTAAGGAACTTTTTAAAGAATAAATATAATGACTGTAGCATCACAATATATTTATGAAAATTTAATTTACGTCCGTAAATACAATCATACCTTTAAAAAAAATTGTGACTCACACAATTTAATACTAGGAATAGAAACAAGCTTGCTGTTCCGGACTTGAGACTACATAAAGTAGGTAAATCTTTATAGGAAGATGTATAAAGTTTTTCAATAAGGTACCGCAAAATATTGTCGAGTTACCTTTCACATGTTAAAGCTAGAATAAAAAACCACCTTTCTAAAAAGGGTACTACACTATTGACGAATATTTAGTGATAAAAATCCTTGGTCTGAAACTGCTCAGCTATTTCAGTGTTTATGATATATTGTTACATTAAGTAATTGTTTTTAAAAAAGGCTACACTGTTGAGTTTTCTTGGGTGCTTCTTTCTCAACAGGCCAATCCACTGAAGCGCTTTTTTTCAAAGCATCAAAATTCATATTTTTAGTTTAGTATTTTTAATTGTTTTTTATTATATTTTTGTATATTTTTTGACGTTCATAAGTGCTTTTTGTAAGCCTAATTTGAATAAAGAATTTTGATGACAGCAGATCGCCTATGGATTCAAATCTGTAGAGGAAAATGGGCGATTGAGTGGGAATAATTTCATATGTTGGCGATATTCCGGGTTGTCTGCACGCACAGGGTATGCACTGCTTATATGGATATATGGAGTGCACGCCACTGGTTGGCTCAATGTTCCAAAGTGCGTCTAGGCCTCTGAAACAAGAGATAAAATCCTCACGCCCTCATGGCGTAGAGGAGCCTCCCCCGGATTGTGGATAGAGGGAAAGTCGGTAGTACAGCCTAGCTAGCTATTGGGCTCGCCCAGTGGGTTCACTGACCAATGTAGGGTGTGGAAACCCAACCACGAAAAAATAAATTGTTACGATACAAAAAAAAACAAGATCTGATCCTTCTATTATTTCACTGCTTAAGAGTATTACGATTCAAGTGGATAATGTCTTTCAATCTACTTAAAACATAATTGTTTTGTTTGTTTGGCCAATTTTTCATATCACTTACACGTGGAAGGCAAACATGTGTAAGGGCCACTTATAGTCTTTGTTATGAGCATACGAGTAACATAAAACAGACGATGTTTTTCTAATATACTCGTACGTTTCTATATGGGACCTGTAAAG
This sequence comes from Leucinodes orbonalis, assembly GCA_019425675.1. Lineage (NCBI taxonomy): Eukaryota > Metazoa > Arthropoda > Insecta > Lepidoptera > Crambidae > Leucinodes > Leucinodes orbonalis. The sequence goes on along the minus strand of PQWD01001603.1, from coordinate 37,779 downwards.
TTGATTAACCATTTCACACATAACCTAAAATTTAGAGTGAGTGAAACATGCACTTATTATCAACTTTTTTATCTGTACAGTGTGTACAACCAACATAGTTGAACATATTAAAAGTTTTAACAGTTAACTAAAAGAGTATAAAGAAGTTAGATCAAACCAATCACATCTAGTGTTCGAAAAAACAGTTTAAAAAAAAGGATTTTTAATGTTTTATCATATTTTATTTTAAAAAATAGGCAAAGGAGACGCCAAGAAATGGGTTCATAGTTATTATTGAATTTTAATCAAACTACTTGAACACTAACTTGTACCAAGACACAGTTAGTTGAAGACTGAAAAGCCAAGTACTCGTACAGTAGACCTCAGTCTGGCAGCTTAGCAGTCTCTCCATTACACTTAAGTTTCCAATAAGATTACAATATGATACTTAGTGCAACTTACCTCAATACTTAAAGCAGACTTAAACGATGTTTACGTTGAATGACAAAATTACTTGACCACCTCTATTTTCAACATTATTAACGGCGAACATCTTTAACTTACTTGACCCACTAATCTCTTCAAAGATAAATGATGAATCTCTGTGAAACGGGTGAATGTATTAGAAAGGTCATTCCAAGGTAGGACGGTACCGTTTGACTGTTAAGTAATGTTGACCTCCACTAAAATGAGTAGCAAAGGAAACTGAACGTACTAAGTAAATCACTGATTACTATCATACCCTCCGCCTCATGCCACGGTCGTTTTGCTAATTGGTTGTGTAAGCGTTAAGCTTATCAAAGGCTTTGGCGGTTGCAGCCAAATGAAAATAGAAGCGTATTAAGGGTATACAGAAATACATGATTTATTAAGGGCTGCATACTTTTATAGAGGCATTTTTATCATTCATGCCTATTTAATGATTTACAGCCTCATACGTCCACTACTGCAAGAAGGCCTCCCCTAATGAGGACCGATCCCTAGCAGTTAACATCTATCTACATCCCGCCACCCTAACCTACGCTCCGTTATCGTTACGTGGGCACCACTCGAGAACCTTAGCGCCCCATAGGCCAACTATAAGTATCCTGGGAAGGCTTCCTTGCTCGAGCAAGTCTAGCTGTGGGCTGTCATAGGCTGTTAAGGTTAGGCGACCTAACTTAAAAATAAATACTGAAAATTCGCGTATAATGTGTTTTCGAATTTTCGAAATTATGTGTACGTAATTCGACGCTCTTACGGTAAAGGAAAACATCGTGAGGAAACCTGCGCACGCCTGCAAAGAGATTCATAAGTTGTGCGTGAAGTCAGCCAATCCGCACTGGGCCCGCGTGGACGACTTAGGCCTGCACCCCCTTTACGGGTAGGCTCGTGCCCCTCGGTGGGGACGATTAATGAGCTTGATGATGATTGCAAGTTCTTTCTTCATCACTTGGCTACCTTATAATATCATCTGTTATCAAGTTTGCAAGAGTTCAATCTTTGATCATCACAAACCATAAGTTTAGTTATAAACGACGAGGTGACATGATTGTTATGTATGTTTAAAATAAGTTCATGGTAGTATGATTATAAAATAAATACTAAGAATTAGGAACCGCCATAAACTAATGTTTTTTTTTATAATTTATTTACTATATTGGAATATTTATATTCAAATAGAAAGTTAAAACATTTCTATACGACGTAAGTGTCTACTGGTATTCATACATATTCATATTAGAATAGTGCAGTGCTAATTTCGCAAACTGCTAAAACTGTAATGTGAGCAAATTCCAACTAAGTTTGTAGCAGAATGAATGTAACAAATTACGTCCTACTCCGCGTCGAGAACTTTGCTCATAAGAACATAGTGTCTTCTATTACATCACAGATATCGTAGTAATTGTTTCCGACCAGCGAGGAGTTAAAGAATTTCAAACTCCGGCCAAACGTCCTAAGGAAAGGAGTGAAAGGTCAAGCAGTTGACAATGGCGAGAGGCGTTTGAGAGATTTAATCTAACAGTGGTCTTTATGGATTAAATATCAATGAATCCTAAAATAGCGGAACGCATCTTCGAGAATAGTCTGATTTTTACATTAAAACCAAAATTCTGCATTAGCAACATTCTAGATTTGTATAGATTCGTAAGAAATTATTTGTATATTAAGGTGAATGTGTCAAAACAAAAAGTTGCGTAAACTCGATTAAAAGAAAACTTGTGGGTATGGTCTGATTAACAGAGTAAGGATCATTATTATATTATGTTGCTTCCTGAAACAAATAATGGGTTAAAAAGCCATTTCATTCGATGAATTAATATATTTGATCAATTGTATATTGCATTTGGATTGTTTAAAAAATCTAAATGTATAATAAGAACCATTATTTACAGTGAATTTCATTTAGATTTTGCGTAATTACTGAAAACTGATATCCCGCCCGTTATTTTAATGGTGTCTCTAAAATTGACGTTAATGGGCCTAAAAGAGACTAAGCCGCGGAAAATCCAGAATGATGTAGAAATTTTACTGGAATTTTAGTAGTGAAATACGCGTTTTCCCGGGCAGCGTACTGACCTTTGGTTTAGCTAATTATGTTGTCATTAACAGAATTGATCGCACTGATTACCTAGTCGGCTTAGGTGAAGTGGGTAGTGTTGGTTGATTTGAAAATATTAGTGAATTTAATGATAGCCGTCCCATAGCTATCTATGCGGTGTGGAAAGGCAACAGCAGTGGACTGACAAGACCGTTAAAATAAGTAAAAGTTGGTGTATAAAGTGTATTATTTAAATTTTAATTTTCTGGAGAGCACCAAATTCTGGGCATTGACTAAACTCACTATAGGTTCATCCAATTACGCAGTTCGGTATATCCCTCTCCGGCTAACTTGGTTTAGTTGTCGTCAGGAACTTTCCTCATTAGAGGACGTGGGCACACTGCACCTCCCATTTCTATTGCTTCGTAGCCAACAAAGGCATTTTGTATGAACCAAATAGGATTCTTTTGTAAGGATCTTAAAAGAAGGTGTTTATTCCACATTCAGACGGCTAAGTATAATGGATTTTATCAGTGTAAGGTTGGCGGATTTGATATAGGTATATTTATCCAGTTCAGTCAACTGACACATTGAGTAATAATAGTTTATAATAATTCCCAAATCCAATCTAGAGTATATAAATAATTTAAAAAGTTACACATTCGTATAACGGTCAGGTCATCCATACAGGAATTAACACACACAACACATAATTCGTTTGCTGTGAGTCACACACATCGGATGCACACAGGCACCAAATATGCATGCACGTGTATTAATGAGACTTCAAAAAGTGCAGCTACTAAAAAAGACGCCATTTCCATTTGACTAATCAATATTTTATTCAAAAAGGTATAATCACAACGCTCTTACAATAACAAACCAGATTTAAGTTCCCTAATTGCTCTAAAGCATTATTTCATTGTTCAAATCCAGCTAGAAAAGGCTCTCGCCGTTTAAAGTTGCGAACTTAAACTTTGAGTAAATAACCAGTGATGATAACAAGTTAAGATAGAAAAACTTCGTCTTCGGTATTTCATTGTTGAAGCTCGTATTTTCATACAATTGCATCGGCTTGTGTTCTTGTCATCGCATAGTTTTACAGGCTTTTTGTAGAGGGTTTTTAATTATCTTCTACTACTACAATGACCAATGTTAACCAAAAGTCTTCCAATATTTTAATATTAGAGAGCTCAGTCAAGACCACGCACTGTCTGGTTCGTGAATCCAACATCCCCTGAATGTGTTTGTTTTTAAATATCATTGCAGTAAAAGTAATTGTATTATTGTATTTATGGAAATAATTGCTAACTCTGTCAAATTTTATAACACATTGATAACTAAAACATTAATTTTGTATTAATGTTTCAATAAAAATATTTTTAATTTTTGTTAGCTTAAAATCTTGTGATATCAATACCAATGAATGTTAAATGTGTAAGTCTACAGAAAATATTAATATTTTATTGAACGATTAACTAGTAATTTTGTCTATTATTTTCACAGAATGTAAATCAAACATGTGTTCCAGTTTTGCGGCAGATGTGAGCACTTTTGAGTAAGTTAGCATCAGATTAAGCTCATCCCTATTGTTTTAGTTTACCAAAACAGCAAGGATCATTTCGGATAATATTAATCTATTGTCCACAGGAACAAGGTGTACACACTCCAAATCCATGCAATAAATTAAAGGTTGGGCATACTATGAATCTTAGAAACACACTGTTGGACGATAATAGATATAAGTGGTATTCAATTATCAAATTATCATCTTTCAATGCTGAACGACATCGCTCATAGACTGAACATATCACAGTTCATTGCTAGACATAAGTCTTCCCGATTTTGGGCTAGATATTCCTGTTCTCTGTTTTTATCTTTCAGCAACCATCAACTTTTCGCAAATCATCGGTCAGTCAAGTCAGAGGGCTTCCTAGATGATGCTCGGAATACAGTTTTGAAACATTTATCTCATCCCACTTTTGTTAAAGAAAGTCGGAACTATAAATACAATTTTATATATTAAAACATGTGCATATAAAATACGTCTACTCACGAGCATCTGTACGTTTTAAAACTGAAAATATAGTTCATATTGCGTTTTAGTCACGGTAAACACAACCTTCGGAATAGTCGGAGGCTATTTCGATGTGTGCTAAAACTCATAAGTAATTTATATTCAGAGCCACGCTTGCGATGCTCTGTTGCGCGAACAACAATGGCCATTGATTTTATATGGAAACTCTAAAGATATACCTGACGATTACAAAATGAACAAAAGCATGAAATGAATAATTAGCTAAAATACAACTTTTAAATTTGCAGTCGTCAATTGAGTGCCTTAACGACTTTTAAGTCAGATTTTCCAAATTAATGGTCCTTCTATTCACCAGCCACCAGTCGTGGTAACGATTGGTACGTTAAAAGATAGTTTGGGCAAGTTCGCAGTTAAGTTGTTGCCTAAGCAATACTTACTTTCTAACTACTGAAAAGGAACACCATTTGATTCATTTTCACGACCTCGGCCAACACCCGTCTGCAATTGTTGAGTCTTTTATAGACAACGTTATCCTGGGTGATCACTACCCTGAATATCACTTTGGAGATCCCACGAAAGTATTCATGACAACTTAATTCATCATGCCAGTCTGACCCTTGATGCCTCAGCAGAAGTTCTTTATATTATTAGTCTGTGTATCCAGTTACTCAAATAAATGGGATAATATTCAAAATTATATTAAATTAAAGACCTTAGCGAACCAACAGGGCTATCTTGTATCAATTTACTTAATGCCATTTGTGACGTTTATTGATAGTGATGATAATTAACAGGTACTTTTTATCCTAAATATTTAAATGATTATGACAGTGTTCAATTATGTTAATTTCTTAATACCATTATTCTTTAAATTTAAGTCCTTGTGATTTGAATCTGATCCGTCATGATAGTTGGCCGAAAGTTACTTTAATAAATGGCACTGCAATTAATATTTGGATAAGGATATCCTTGCTGCTCCTGATATAAACACTTCATTTTGTAAAATATGTTTAACATTATTAAAGATTTAACGATAATGTAAGTTATAGGCACATTAAAATAATCATTAATGGTAAGATTGCGTTACAAAAAGCATTACATTTACATTCCCGTGTTTCAATAGAGCTGTTTGTTTTTTGTAATTGGTATAAAAATTAAGTTTATCCTTTTCTAGTTAAGAACATTTTTATTTACTTCATTACACTATATAATGCATAATACAACATTATACAATGTATTCGTATTTCTGCACCAAAGACATGGATTTGATGAATGAAAAAAATTATAAGCTATTTTTGTGGATATCAAAGATTATTTAACAATTATTTAGCAATATACCAATATGGTAACCATCCTAAAATATAGCAGTTGATCAATAAATAAATATCCACTGACATTCACCTACCTAAGCATTTTTTTTCAGTGCAAACATATAATATTTATAAAATACCCAGGCCAATGACTGGCTGGGGATCGAACCCGGAACCCTTCAGCTAAACGTCGACACCCAGGGGCACGAGCCTACCCTATAGGGTGTATTGGCCTTAGTCGTCCACGCGGGCCTTTGAATTTTTTCGCAGACGAGCACAGGTTTCTTCACGATGTTTTCCTTCACAGTAAGAGCGTTGGATTATTTTGAAAACTCGAAATGACATTGGTACGTGGCGGGATTTGAACCACCGCCCTCCCGATCGGAAGGCAACAGTCCACACCATTAAGCCACTGACGCTCTACTATTAATACTGTTGAAAAATTGTTTTTTTTTACTAGCATGCTCTATTTAATATGAAATAACCTGACTTTTTGTGGCATTTCACAAGAAAGGTGAAATTTATCCATGTATCATCATATGAATACCTACCATATTAAATGAAAAGGGTTTCGTTTCTCATTCCATAATAACTTGGGCGTAAGTATTTCGAAATAAATGCTCCGCATTTCAAATAATATTTGTTTTGAGTATCAATTTTTTATCAACGGCAGTACTTCGGTTTTAATAATATCCCTTTTACCTTCAATAGGGATTTACTTCTCCGTTACCAATTATTTATTAGATAATTAATTGTATAATTTCCCTACAAATAGCGATTGTCTGGAGCGTTTTAGGGTTTCCATAGGATATAAACACTCGTATAAGCGTCTTATGCAAATAAGTATTGCATACCCAGTTCGCCAATATAATAAACTATTCTCACTTCTACCATTTTCCTCTACAGATTTGAAACTATAGGCGATCTGCTGTCATAAACAGCACTCAATTTAAAAAAAAAAATTGTTTTTGCGATTAGTGTCACTAACTTTGCGTACCCTACTTATAATGTATAAAAAAATGTCTGTGCACGCTACTGCTTATTATCCACTCATACATATGGATGTCAACCTTAGCTAGTTAATAGTGCATTGATCCTGAAGGTGCTAATAAATCGAAATAAATATATAAAAATAAATTATGTTGAGAGTATATAACTGACGTAAAGTGTCGTCACATCACGTCCTTATCATTTCGGTAAACATTTTTCAGTGTTATTTCAATAAAGTGAATTTCTTTGAATTTCAACTTTTTTATGGCGATACATATGACTATAAAAAGATGGAAGTGTTAAAGAAAATTAATTACAGTAAGTTGTCATTATTATTAGTATTATAATTTTACTAGCGACGGTGCCCTCATCCCGTAACACAGAAGTGCAAAACACTCCTGTTACCTACTTATATGTCTCAGTACAGAGTCTAACACCAAGAAACCAACATAAGTATTCAATTAATTTTCAATATCAGTCTGATCAAAGAAATACGGATGTTTGTGGCCAATTTTTTAGTTATTACCTCACAAAGCCCCAGAATGTGTAACAAATTCAGCATGAACCCAGTTTAATACGTCCCATCAACCCGTGTAACAAAAGAAACAGAATAATCCCCTAATAATAGTAGAATACAAATTCGTATGAATGTGAAAGAAATAAAACGTCGGCAAGCTCGGGATGAGGGTGCAAATAAAAATATATTGCGGCGTGCATTCAGGGACACAAATGTCAGACGGCACCCGCTTCGCCACCTGCTACTCGGGCGATGCACTCCTCAGCTAGTTGTTAGGTTTTTTATAAGTCTGCCGTATGACTTAGATAAAAAAGGTAGACTGGATTGAATGAAAATCTACTTGCAGTTACATAAAAGTCTTTATACAGATCTCTGCCTAAGAGAGATTAATATAATACAGCCTCTGTAGTCTTGTGCGTGCGTTGAATAAAAAAGGAATTTTTGAGTTTCAGTTCAGCGTTTTTTTAAATCACTGTGAGGCCCGAGGTTGGGTGGGTGAGTTCAAACTTCGAATGAATGAGCATTTGCGTTGGTACCAGCAATGATGTAAAAAGTATAGATTCGTGATATGTTCACAAAACAACCGAAAAAAGTGTTCCGAATGCAGTGACAGTACACATACACATATTTCGAATGAGCGTACCACAGACATCCGAATATACAATTAGCCTGGACAAGCCGCCAAGTTTATGGGCAGTCCCAGTGTCGCAATTTCTTTTCGGTTCTTACCTGTAAAAAGTTATTATATTTCTTGGTAAATTTACTGATTCATTGCGATGATGGCATGTTACAATTGCACAGGATGGCATTTTGAGAAAAAACGGTAATTTCTTGTAATATTCGTGCGTCTTGACTCGTCTCACAGAGCGTAAACTGGCAGCCAGTGTATGCTCGTTGAGCTTACATTTGTCGCACTTAAAAACGCGGCTTGCCCCATCTCCTGTATTGGGAAATCTGTGGAGCGTACATTTACCTAAAGAATGAGGATACAACTATATCTTTTTTGGCGGTTCGTTTTTGAGGAACGGGTGCCGTACGTATCTACCTTTATATATACAGAATATGATTGGTTTCCAGCCAATATTTAATTATATGTATTCAATAATAAAATGTGTTCCATCATCAAGAGTCTTTTAAATTCATTGGCAGTAACGAATATTAAATATTAAAAACGAGTATCAATCATCATAAGGTTGCAAAAAGTAGTAAGTAAGTAAAAGGCAGTTTAGCCACATAAACTGCTAGAATGTTAAAACATTTAAAGCACCGGCGGAAATGAATTTATTGTAAAATTTAATTGAGTTCGGTTGTAAAAGCAAAATTTCACAACAAAATGCGACAAAACAGATTCATTGCTATGTTAAAAAGATTAAATTACGCTCGGGGATTTGTAGGTTTTGTAAATTGCGTGGCGTTTGTATGGGCGAATACAATTTTAGATTTACTGAATTCCAATTTCCAAATGGATTCGGCTTCTAATATTTATATATATTTTTGATGAATTTATCCCCAAAGGCGTTAAGGCGAGTTTTTATTCTTTAAATGTACAGGACGCCAATGGCGCTCATTCGATGGCAAGGGACACGCCCGACCATAACGAAGCAGCATTGAGGGAGACCAACAACACATAGACAGTTATTATTCTTCATCAATGCCGCACTGCACCCGTCACCAGAGACAACAGATGTCAGGTCTCTTTTACCCGGTAATTTTACTAGCTACAGAGCCCTTACATTGCTTAAAGACGAAAGTCTTTGAGCAATGCGTCCTACCCGTGCTAACATACGCAGCTGAGACATGGACACTGACTGCGGGATTGGTTCACAAGTTCAAAGTCACTCAACGCGCAATGGAGCGAGCTATGCTTGGAGTCTCTCTTAGGGATAAGATCAGAAATGATTTAATCCGCAAGAGAACTAAAGTTACCGACATAGCCCGCCGGATCAGCAAGTTGAAGTGGCAGTGGGCTGGTCAAGTATGTCGCAGAACCGATGGCCGTTGGAGCAGACGAGTTCTGGAGTGGAGACGCGTCTTGGCAAGCGTAGCGTAGGACGCCTCCGGCCGATGGACCGACGACTTGCGGAAGGTCGCTGGTGGGAGCTGGATGAGAAAAGCGGAGGACCGGGATATCTGGCGCAAAATGGGGGAGACCTATGTCCAGCAGTGGACTGCGATAGGTTGAAGAGAGAGAGAGCCCTTGTCCCGAGACACAGAACTGTTTAACGAGACGATATCTGGCACTGCGGTGGAACCTACCTAGACGACTCAGTGTCGAGACTACCACTTAGTAGATAAATAAGTCAATAGTGATAGTACATTTAACTAAAAAAGTTGTGAATACTCGGCCACGAAGAAAGGGACACATTATTCCGATTGTTGCCAAAGGAACGATTCAAACTATATAAGACTTTTGCTGCAATGTGTGAAGGAGGATAAAATATTTTTTAAACCCAGTGCAATTGTTATCCGTCTCACTTACGACACACCGTGCGTAGAGTACATACGTAGGGTGTTCAATAAATACTGTCGTATAATTACATATATCTATACTTTTTCAAAATAAGCCCCGTTACAATTAATGCATTTAGTCATACGCACAAACCACTCATTTATCCAGTCCTCCCACTTTTCTTTATGAATTAAATCTAATTCTTCATGAAAAGCTCTAACCAAATCTTCTTCAGTAGAAAACTTTCGCCCTTTCATGCGGTTTTTCACGAATGGAAATAAACCGAAGTTGCAGAGTGCAAGATCGGGACTATAAGGAGGGTGGTCAAGTACTTTTATACCAGATACTCTCAGAAATTGCGAAGTAGCGCCAGCTCTATGAGCTGGTGCATTATCGTGATGTAGGAACCATGAGCGGAGTCCCGAATTCGGTCGTCGATTTTGGAGTTCTTTGAACACTTAAGGCAGGCAAATCTCAGTGTACCATTGACTAGTAACGGTCTTCTGTCCACTTAGCATTACTGATTTTATTAAGCCTTGTTTGGTAAAAAAAACGGCTATCATTCTTTTCTTTACTGATTTAGATTTTCGCACTAAAATTGGTTGCTCTTCATCTTCGAAGACCCATATCTTGCTTTGTGATTTAGTTGGCACATCGTAGTAGTAAATTCACGTTTCGTAACCAGTGATAACTGAATTCACATCTTTTGATTGGCCATTGTCAAATCGTTTCAGCATAGATTGCGCCCATTCAACTCGTTGTTGTTTTTGGAAGTCACTTAAAGAGTGGGGTACCCACAATGTACAAATTTTTTTCACACTTAAATGATTCTTCTCTATGTTGTGCAAAGAGGATACAGGAATATTTAAAAGTTCTTCTAATTGACGATATGTGATTCGGCGATCTTCTCTTATGGCTTTTTCCACACGAGCTATGTTTTCCGGCACTTGAATTTCCGCAGGTCTGCCTGGTCGCGGGTCGTCATCTAGCTCAAAATCTCCACGCTTGAACTGTAAATACCATCGTTCCACGGTTCTTATAGATGGAGCTTCATGACCAAAAACAGAACACATCTCATCAAAACATTCTTGTTTAGTTAAACCGCGCTTGAAATTATAACAGATAATTACACGATAGTCTCGTTTACTCCACGACGTCATCACGACTTTTATCGAAAATTCCTTTAACTAAAATAGAAATTTTAACAAGTTAAAACAAACGTGTTTACACTTGTTATTGACGATACTTACTGATAAACACAAAAAAATACGGCTTACGTATAGCGTTTGCAGACACGTCAAGACTTCTTGAACACCCTACGTATATCGATCGGACAACAGCATTTCCCACGCTTTTGAAATTTGCCTTTTGCGTAGGACCTTATTAATTGTGTATTACCTTTTTAATTGTGTACTATGGTACACTGCCTAAGTCTCCTCGGTTGATGTTATGAAGCCGTTACTTCATAAATTCTATCAAATAATATAACTAGGGCTTCCACGAGAAAATTAGCGGCTTTTTGGAGAGGCGTATATCCAGCAGGCGACGGTGTGGGCTGACCGATTGATTGAATCAATAAAAATGCAAATCTTCTCAATTGTAATATAATGAGATTTGTTTATTTCTGACTCCGATTGTAGGTGACAAAAATATAAAAACCAACGGATAGAAACCCACGAGGGGCATATTTGTGCGAACAACACAAACAGTACTCGTCATAAAATAAATTACGTGAAACATAAAAACAGAAACATAAAATAAATTACATGGCATAACATTATATAATCATTGTAGAAACACCCCACACGAGTGAGTCATAGTATGTTTGTTATTCCTTACCAGATATGTACGTATCAAGTGTTTAACTTGATGCTAAGTAGATAGTGATTTCATAAGTTTGGAAGAGTTATGCTTTGGCATGAATAGGTCAGCTCGACAGCATTGAACCCAGCTGTGATACAAAGCTTCGTGTTGTATTTTGGCGGGTGACTGGGGTCACAGGATGCTCTATATCGTCCTGTTTTATTTCCTTTCGTAAACCCCTCCCTGTTCATCCAATACCCTCTCCCTTTTTAATGGTCAGTAACGAACTTGTGGCTACTTGGGGATACGAGTGACCATAAATGACGACATCACTTACCATCAGGCGATTTGTCTGCTGGTAAGCCTTACTTATGGACGCACAGAAAATACGTACGGAGTACTCACTGACAACACATTTAACACATTAGGCCAGTTTTGTATGGAAAATTAATACATTTAGCTCGCATTTGTCAACAGAGCCGAGAAAAAAAACTAAGAAGAACAGAAACACTAACAGAAATTACCTTACGTAGGTTAATGAACAATTAATTAATACTAGTAACATGTATTTGTTTAAACCATTAAAATAAACTTATTAAATATATTAGAAACATGGACGTATAAAAAATACCGGACGTAGTCTCGCTAACATAAAAGTGTGTGAAAATCTGGCCGGATTTTGTATGGAAAACGTCAAAATATTAAGACTTGACGTGCATCTGTCAATCTTAACGTTGGAAAAACCAAAAAATGGCTTGTGTTATGAATTGGTGTATAAACCGCAGTGACTAAAAGGAAAAAAAACCCCAGGAATTACTTTTCATCAGTAAATTAAAAATTCAATGACATATATTTAGTTGAAAACATGAAAATCGATATTCAAAAAATATCAGAAATTTGTTCGTTAAAAGTGCAGTGTTGCTATCGTATATTTCAGCAAATTACCCAAAATATGGGAAATTATAATTTTTAATAAACTTATTTAGGAAATCATTTATTTGCTGTCTTTACTGGATTTATCTTTACTGATAAAAATAATAATGAAATGGCATGGATGCCAAATAAACACAGATATGTATTAATGAATAACTCGTTGTAAGTTTTAGTGAAAATAATGGGACTCCAAAATTGTGCTCCAACTTAAGATTTAACCTTCAGTTCGTTATTTGGGCTCATTAAATTTAAAAGATTAAAATATAATAAAATATGTATTTAATGTTTTATTTTAGGGGAAATAAAGGTATAGTAGCCTAAATTTATTCAGTCATAGACATCATCTGTCATTTCGGGTACACATCTTATATTTAGTGACACTCTGTCTGGTATTTTTTATAAGTCTATGATTAGAAAATGATATGTCAAAATGATAGACATAGACATCAGCTGTCCTTGCAGGGACACATTTTATATAGCATTTTATGTATTAATGACAGTCCGTCCGTGTTAATTTATACGTCCATGACTTAGCCATATAAATATATAATAAATAATACACACAAATATAACTATGCGGGTATTGGTCCTAGTCCTAAAAATTTAAGTATAGAACTACAGTTGACTATAAAAATGATGGGAGATAAACAAAATTTAATATATGAAAGTGAATAATCTTCATAAAAGTAAGTACATGATATACCCTAAATGGATTGCAAATTAAGGGCGTCGTTGGCTAATTGGTGTGAAACTGTAGTCTTCCGATCTGGAGGGTGCAGATTGAAATCCCACCATGTACTTGTGCCCCTCGGCAGTACATTGAGCTGATGATGATGATGAACTCTAAATTTAAATAGAATAATCCAAAAATGTTCGGTTCAGCATCTCTACATCTATATATTACTATTACTACGCCACGAATTTATATCAACGCTAATGTTGGAGTAGGTACAAGTTCACAAAGCTAAATTTATGTACATAGTATCATTTTTTTTGTCTGATTAAATATTCTAAAGATTGCAGGTCAAATTCATCGCAATCCAGGAGTCGTTACGTCCATCTGGCATCATTCCCAGCGAAGGCCCCTTTGTTCTCGTCGGTGTTCGGAATCGATCGAAGTATTTCTTCGTTCAAGAAACGTTCTATTTTGTTTTAATGGCCAATTGAAGTTTTTGCATTCGAGTAAAATTTTTCACCTATTTTCCCGTTCCCGTTAGTGTCCGGGCTCTTAAAGCAGCTAACGTATACTGTTAAATGCTTTTAGCCTTTTTATTTTGATTCACGCTATTTTGCGAGTAGTGTTCAATTATTAATTGGATTTAGAGTAAACGTAGTCTAGGAAGTCTTAGGATGAATTAGTCTATGTGAATCATTAATCCTCCTATTGGATACAATTGGTTCCAATATCTGTTGGTATATGTTTGGTTTTCTGAAATATAGTGAGGATTTGTAGTTCTCGGTCTCGGTTTCGGTTATCATTCGTGTTAGTTAAGTTAGTCAGCTAACGCAATGGGATGGGTGCCCGAAAAATATCATCTATTTATGCTTCTATCGAAGGGTGGTAGTCGTTAATACTCACTTATCTGAATTAGCCCAGGAATAGTGGCTGACCCATAGTTCACGAATGTGGGAAGGTTATTAGATACCTTTTTTTGGAATGACTTTTGATGGCCTTCACAGCTTCTCCGGACAAGTGGCAAGCGTAGATATCCATTCATCAGTACGAAGTTCGTTGTAGTCAGAGAATTCATTCGAATATTCTTATTAAGTAATCAGGAAAGCCCTTAAAAAATTCGCTTTTCCAAAGATAATTTTGTCTGGAAATCAAACACAAAAATAAAACCTGATGAATTCTTTAAATATGTACCCAGAGTATATATAGGAAGTATTGCTTAAAAAACAGCAAAACAATCTTCCGTGTCTTATACATATCTATACTAATATATAAAGCTGAAGAGTTTGTTTGTTTGAAATCGAACCAGTAGTTCCTGAGATTAGCAATCTCAGGAACTACTGGTTCGATTTGAAAAATTCTTTCAGTGTTAGATAGCTTATTTATCGAGGAAGGCTATAGGCTATATCATCGCGCTACGAGTAATAGAAGCGGAGCAGCAATGAAAATTGTTTCAAAATCGGGGGTATCTTTCATACTTGGAGCTTCCGCTGCGTACGCTGCGTAAACGGTTATAGTTACACAAAAGTCATGTATGAGAGTATTGTTCTTCTTTTAAAGGTCTACAAAAAAGTCCGCGTTAGCATATGTCTATCTTTTAAGGTTAGCTCACTATAACATATTTTATGCTAAAAAAATCTGAAATTGACCCCGAAACCTTTAAAGTTGGAGGGAGGGGAAATCCTATGTATAGTGATAAATGAAAGTACCGTGTTATCCCGAATTTAATGCGAGCGAAGCCGCGGGCAAAAGTAGTCATACATATTAGAATACAATAATATCACTCAACCGTGCACTTATTAATGAAGATATGCATAATTATCAAAATATATACGAAAAACCGAAAATCTAATTAATACAAGCTTTCACAACATTAGATTTGTTGCTATCCCTTTCCGTTCTCGTGGTAGAGACAAAAACAGAAAACACTTAAAGGATTTTAACGAGCGATAGCGCTTAGAAAATTAACCTACTTTGCATATAAAAACAATTGTTACATTCACATCTTATATAACAATTTATAATTTTGGCGAGTTTAATGTTCACATTAAGAACACATTTAGAAATAACAGGCTGGTGTTAAATAGTGAATTTGCACTGTATTTTGCATGCATGCGCGACTGTAAGCAGATTGCGGCCAGTCTGACTGAACGTCATTAGGAGAGCCTGCATTTAGTAGTTACATTATTACGAATGTTGTTATTTTTAAATTTTTATGTTACATTGGAAAATATAAAGTTGCTCGAGTATCTTTTTTTTAAAACACAGCTTATAGTACAATATTTTAGGTAAATCGGAAATTATATAATTATATCCAGAAGCACTAAGCCCTTAGTTGCATAAATTTAGGCAAATATGAATGTAATTACAACATGCACTAATATTGCAACATGTAGCACAATATGCTGACAAGTAAAAGTTGTATAAGTTACGAACACTCTTAAGTAACACAATAAAAACGGACAAGAAGTACTAAAATAAGACTAGTTTTCTTTCAACATAATTTCTCCCTTGATCTATATAGGTACTAATATTATAAAGCCGAGGAGTTTGCTTTTTCTACAAAAATAATAATATTATGTGTATTATGTGTTCTTCTCTCTTTTACCTATCCAGTGCTGGACATGGGTCGCCCCCATTGTGCGCCAGATATAGCGGTCCTTCGCTGTTCTCATACAGCCTCCACCAGCGACTTTTCACAAGTCGTTGCGCCATGGGGCCAGAGGGCGTCCTACGCTACGCTTGCCACGATGCTCTCCAAAACTCAGTCAACGGTTTACAACGCGGTCACTCCGCGGGATCTGAATTCACGGATCACAATGAATACACCAGATATCGACCAGAGGGCAAAATATTTCCCTTAAGAAGATTTGGAATATTTAGGTACTTATGCTAATATGCTTCAGTTTACTGTATTACAATAAAAAAATATACTTACCAAATAATATAAAACACGTGACTAAATAGAGTTATTTTATTTAATCAAGCCTAAAACACTTTCAAGATATCATTGGCGGGCTGACCGCGAATGTTTTGATTTTGGCGTTACAAAGTTTAGATGTTCCTTTATTTTTATTCCTCCAAAAACACTCTTGCCTCCTTGAAAATATGATTTATTTTGATATTCAGTAAAAAAAAATATCGATCCAATAATATTTGAACAATTGATAACGATTTTTGTAAAACAAAAAAATACTTCCCTTGAGCTTGAAGGGGTCAACGTGACTTAATGAAGCGATTTTAGGTTGTTTTACTGCGGCAGAATATCTTAAACCGCGGGTAATACCGCGCGGAACAGTTAGTAATATATAAATAAGCAATATAATCGTCCAAGTAGATTTATTTAGTAATAAACTCCTACATAATAACTGTAAGTTATCATTCAAATTCAAGTGTATTCCAACGTTTAACATATTTACATAACAGAAGAGCTTTTTGTGAAGAGTGTATTTAGTAGTGCTATTTGACCTTGGATAGCTGACCCCGACGCCGTCAGTCACTCACAAACAGCTGTTAAACTCATCTCAGTGGGTTATGCAAAAGTGACATTGTAATTGTACAATTAAAAATTCGTTATATTACGACGTAATTATAGTATGAGCGATCTTAGGATTTCCTAAGATACACATCTGATATTGAAAGCATAGGAGTACGAGTATATGTTGAAATGAAAGTAAAAGGTGTGACGAGTAAATTACCAACTAATTGGGCTGCTGAGTGTCAGATTTCGATTCAAGTATTGATGCGCCTTCTTATTTTTAAAATAGCGCACTCTTCTGTAAAGGTTCGTACTAATATAATATCCCGGTCCTCCGACTCCCTCATACGACCTCTACCGGCGACCTTTGCTAAGAAGTTATGTATTGTTTTGCACGTAAAATTGTTATATATACTTGAAAGTAGAGACAGATAGGGAGAAGATACCGGTGCCCATGTTATTTTTTTAATATCTCATTGCTGTTGCTCCTGAAAGATGTCTAGTATATGACATTTACACATTAACAATATCTTAAATTCGGTAATCTTACTTACTACAGTTTCATTTTGGGTAAACGCCCGGTATTTTAATTTTTGATTGATATAATTTTGAGTTTATTTACTTACTTTAACTTTTTGCTAGTTCACTGCAGGACTCAAAGCGTCCACCACGATAGTAAAGTGTTTGCTATTACATATCTTCATGCTAAGCCAGCGGGTTGAAAAAAACACCTTATAAATGTTAAATTGAATGTGGGAATTGTGCTATCCAATTTCTGCTGATTGTTCATACCTTAACCCACCTGTTACAGCCCTCTCGGACTACAATTAAATTCTAATCTGAAAAGCACAAGGCTAAATTACAATAACGAAACAGTACCGTAATGTTTCTCAAATGTAACGGTGATTGTTGTAAAGTTATAAACAAACGAGTAAATCTTTTGATTATGAGTACATTTTAAAGCTTTACGTGACTGTTAACAGCTTGTAATTGTATCAAACGGTTACTTTGAGGTAAATTGGCCTAATTTATGTTAATGAGGTTAGCAATCAAACTACGTAAAAACTTATTTTGTTAATGTTATGTAAAGACTCATAGGGCGGAGGGTCGAGTTGTTTTATTGTTGGAAACCATTCATACATATTCATAACCTCGTAGATTTATTTCAAGAATTTAGATTCCACATTCATTTATTTATTGCGTTATGTGGCTTACAAAGAACTCAGTAATGTTGGGGTACATCAACTCACGAAACTAGAGATTCAAAGTGATTCGTACCTTTCTTTACGTCAGCAGCTTTATTTAACGTTAAAATTACCAGTCATTGGGGCTGTTTCTGTCCAGAAGTGGACTGCGATAGGTTGGAGAGAAGTGCCATTATCAGACTCAAATTCAATATATGATTTATTTTTCATTTATCATAATCATCAGCTCATGAAACGTCCCCACCGAGGGGCATGAGCCTACCCGTATAGGGTGATTAGGCCTTAGTCATCCACGCGGGCCCAATGCGGGTTACACGATTTCACGCACCTTTGAATTTCTTCGCAGGCGTGCGCACTTACGGAGGTTGCCTCACGATGTTTTCATTTAAAGCATAATTTTATTGAATTCAACTCAATATACATCCCTACCGAGGCGCTCCAGCCTATTCGTAACGGGTAGGCCTTAGTCGTTCCACGTGGGCCCAGTTTCATCATTATGTTTTCCTTCACCGTAAGAGCGTCGGATGATCGTAGATATTGAAATTTCTGAAATTCGAAAAGACGTAAGAGAAATTCGAAAAGACGTAAGAGTAGGTACGTGGCGGGATTTAAACCTACCCCCTCCAGATCGGAAGGCAACAGTTCACACCAATGAAGCTCCACCAAATGAGTTCCACAGTTCCAGATAGGTACTACTTATTAAAAAAAATTAACTTGAAATAAAAGAAAGGACTAAAGCTGAAATTGTATTCATAAATTTTAAAGACTTCTTAAACATAACATGTTATTTGTAAATATATTTTTGAAAAAAAGACCCAGCGCTAAGCAGAAAGTCCCGGTTGTCTGTATTCTAATATTGTGTATTCTACCAAATCATGCACTACCGTTTTCCGAAATGTGTTTGTACCATATTATTTGTAAAAGTTTTACTAATAGCTGTGCCCCGTGTTATAAGGTATTCTCCCGCAGTAAAACATAACCTAAAATCGCATCGTTAACAGTGCTTGATTTTTCAAAAATAATAAGTTTTTCTAAAATAAAAGTAGCCTTTGTTTTTCCTTGTTACATCAGCTACTTGCCAAAAAAAGACACGTCCAAATTGGTTTAGCCGTTTCATAAATTTCCCGGAACAGTCAGACAAACAGACCGAGAGACAGACATACAGACAGACCAAATTAGAAAAAAAGGTTGTTTTGGTGTATGTACCATATACTCATACTCATATATTCATATGTATGAAGAAAATACTGGTAACTTTATATGTAATATTAGTATACGGACACTTAAATTTGATTTATATGTGATAGATTAAACTCATTTTTATTTCGGCCAACCAATTTAATTAATAAAATTGATTTCTTCTGATTGTCTACGCGACAAGTACACCGAACTCAAAAGAACTGCCTCCAACCTGGGTTTGTTTATGTCATGACTAATAAGGAGGGAGAAATAAATAGGATTGTTTAAATCTTAATAATTTATTGCGTTTTTATTTTCTCTAGGTTCACTCGCATAGGAGACACTACCCACTTATCTCTTTTATAAGTATTTGTTCAAAAAAGAATCCTCGGACAAATTAAATAGCAAGTGTCGAGGAAAGAAATATAAAATTTAGTTCTTTAATGCTTGATTCGCTTTAAAGCAGAATTTACCTTTTGAGCACAACACCATTTAAAACGATAAAATTGAGTATTATATTGAAAAATATTTTTAAATTCTAGCGGCACCTGATGAAATATATTATGGTTGGCAAACGGGCTACATTGGATTTTAATATAGTCAGATTGAAAATACTTTTGTACGACTCTTTTCGACTGTATAGAGAACTTGCACCGAGCTCGCATATGAAAAATCGTTTTATATTTGTGCTCATAGCAATTGCTTCCATTAAAATAAAACTACATTAAAAAGTATTTTATTCGAAAATAGGCTTATCAAAATGTGAGTATATTCATAAGTTTTGCGTTAGTATTTTGTGGGAGGTTTTATTATATTATCTCTTCCAACAATCGACCAAGCTCTGGCCACTAATGTACAAGATTAAGGATGAACTTAATCTTTTTCATAGACAACGTATTTCTGAAAGGTTAAGCATCTTAGTAACTCATTAATGTATTCAAAAATATATATTTTATACAATATATTTGGGCAAAATAAGAATGACAGTCTTATTATGCCCAATTATATTGTATGTGAAGCACTTCTTAAGTCAAATATCACACGCTTGACCTGTTAACATTCGTCATTAACTCTTTAAAGATAAACGCCAATTGTGGTATATTATCAAATATATGGTGTTTTGTAAACCAATTTACATGAATTAGTAGCCTTGAACATGTTTGGGTGCTTTATATGTATTTATAGTATTTATAGTGTGTGAGTATTTATAGTGTGATTTTAGCGGATTATAATCACTAAGTACTACTTTTCCCGTGGTAGTAGTAAGAGATTTAAGTACAACATTGCTGAGAAAAAGACGCTGTGTGAACGTTTGAGGATATTTCATATATGAAAACATTATTATATAATCTTTATATAAGGATTAGTAAATTGTTTTAATCGTTGTTATGTTTTTAACACCTAAATAAAATAATTTACATGTTGTGCTTCCGAAAAGGTGTCGTCGATCCTTAGAGATCTGTAGAATACCTACATGCCTTGTGTAACTTAATTGTAACTTTATCTGTTTCTGCCTGAATACTAGACAAGCTGTTATGCGAAGTAGTATCTTCTTACTTCATATAACGTAATCATCGATGTTCTACAGTTATTTGAAAGTACTCGTATGTGGAAGTTGGAGCTACGAAATAAACGACAGAATCTTTCGATGTAATTAATGTTGCAACATTTTTATTTATAATCATAACAGCGTGATAATTTAATAGAATTTATAGCAAATCGCTTGCCCCTGACATCGAATCCGAGACCCTAACGTAACTTGAATATTTAAATGCTAATCAATGATAATTTAATGAAATTGACGAAATATTTTGATATACTTGAAGGTATTTGGGGAGCTGTATGCTCGTTGGCTCTCATTTTCATATAAAAGGGTACGTTAAGGTTTTTTTTACAAACAAAGTTAGCCATCAATTATTTCATGGTATTTAATAACAAATTAAATTGTGACCCGTAAATGATTTCACTTTTAAAATTCTGCAACTGAAGTTACTATCTCTAAAGAAGTATCACTAAAGTTTATTTTTACTAATAATCCCTACCGCAAATTGTTTAATTATTTTATTGTAATGAGATAAAATATGAAGTACATATCCATACTATTTGATCCGGAATATCGACCACTGTAACTAGGAAACAACAGGAATAGTCACAGTAAATCTATATTTTAAAGTTAAAGATTTGCATTACAGTTAAAGTACAAAACAGTATTTTATTCAATAATTATTAACATATCCATGAACTAGCCTGTAAAGTAACAGGTCGCATGCATGCATAGCTATGGATTTATTGGGTTGTAACCCACCTCACGGGCCTCATTAGTTACTTACACCCTAAGATAGTTTCCGGGAACAACGCGTTAACGTGCCTACGAATGATTAGTGAATTTCATTTTGATGACCCATTTGGTGTAATAGTTCATGTCGACTTCTACACGAAGGTTTTCAGGTTCGATCCCCGGAACTCGAAATTTTTTATGCATCATACCCACACGTATCAATGTGTAGGTCTTGAAAAATGATGATGATGATTGATGATTTATTTTATGTTACTTGCTGCTGCGGAACCCTCCACGGCCGAGTCCGACTCGATTGCAAAAACTTAAATATGCAAGATTTGGGAAGTGGGGGTGAAAACGGGGCAAAAAGTAGCCTAAAACCTATTCTAGGTTACCTTCTATCAACCAAGTTTCAAATAAAGCTACCCTGAAACTGCAAAAAATCGGATATGATACTTCCTCCCCTATTTGAAGGGTTTGGGGGTGGATTTTTGAAAAAAATATATGCCATATTTTTTTGCGTCTGACAAATAGTCCGCATACCAAATTTCAGCGTCGTACTACAAAAATTGCGGAATGTTCCATACAAACTTCCAACCCCCATTTTAGGGGAGTGGGGGGTGAAAACGAGAATAAAAGTAGCCTAAAACCTATTCTAGGTTACCTACTATCAACATACCAAGTTTCAATAAAATCCGTTCAGCCGTTTAGGCGTGAAAGCGTAACAAACAGACAGACAGACAGACAGAGATACTTTCACATTTATAATATTAGTATGGATATTGGTATTTTGGAATGATTTTATTTCTCTTTTTATGGCATGTTATGTATTTTATACCTACCAGGAACTGGTTTTGACCGGATAAGGCAATGATCATGTACACCGATACCATCTGTATTACGGTCCAATGGAGCAGTTATTTTTAGGTAGTGCTTTAAAAGTATCTACATTGATTAATGTAATGTTTTGAAAGTATTGCGATTAAACCCCTCTTGATTGCGCAATAACAGTAATTTGAATTTAATTACGACTTTTGATAATCGATTTTATGCTTATTTTTTTAATGCGATCAGTTATGGATATTTAATTAAAATAAATGGTAACCCAATTTCAATAATAAATAATATTTTCAAATATAGGTTGTAAAGGATATAAGATGTGTCGCTACTGGCGATGCAACTTTATAAAAATGTATTGCAATAACTTTCCTATCAAAATAATATTTAGGTTTGCATGTATTTTGTATATTTTAACGTAAACTATTATAACTTGAAAGATTTTTTGTTTTATTTGCATCGGTTGGTTTTATATGATAAATAAGACAAATAGATATATATTCGAAATAAAATTAATAAAGACAAAAACTAATAAATACTCTGATAATATATGTAAAGTGCGTATGGAGTGAGTGCGCGTGCGCAGGCGAGCGGTGGACGCAGCGGCAGCGTGGCGAATGCGCACCCGCCTTCGTACTCCAAAAAGAAAGGACTGTATAGTTAAATCATGACGATAGTTGCACGTTACCAAGTGAAATGTCCGTAGGGATGGAGTGTACGGACGAGATGAGCACCTTGGTATTTAAGAGCGGGTCGGTTTGGCGAATACCATCAGTTAACACAAGCTTACTGAGATAGGAACATCTCCAAAAACTGGAGCTTGTTCTTGTGGGTTAGACACCTCCTGTAGCTTAA
This sequence comes from Leucinodes orbonalis, assembly GCA_019425675.1. Lineage (NCBI taxonomy): Eukaryota > Metazoa > Arthropoda > Insecta > Lepidoptera > Crambidae > Leucinodes > Leucinodes orbonalis. The sequence goes on along the minus strand of PQWD01001603.1, from coordinate 14,734 downwards.
GGTTTTCAAACTTTAAGTACACCGTTCTACCAAGCACAATATGCGTGCATTTGTGGTAAGTGAGCTGGCGTTTTAATATTGGACTAATTACTATTTGGCATAAAGGTGACTTCATTTAAATAAATAAGCTTTCAGGATTGATGTGGATCATAAAGTGAAGTGAATCAGTGTTCAATTGGAAATCGTGAACGGTCTAGTGTGCCAAATAGTGATTGATATATTTTAAATTCTGTGATTTCAATTAAGATTTCAAATGTGATCAAACAATTGTAAAGTGTTCGCGTATTTCGTGTTAAGTTCCCAGTAAATACGTCTCGGTGCCCAACTTTCGTTGTATGTGCAGAAACTAATTTCAAGTTTACTTACTTGGAATTTTAATTAAAAGTTTTCTTTTCGTATGAATTCTCTAAAATTATTTGAGTGTCAAAGTAGATCGAGTATAACCAGTGATGTCAGCAATATTAACTTGGGTATATACTACACAAATAAAAATCATATTTGAAAATATATTTTAAAGAAATGTGTGTGTGGCCTTACAATAGTTTGATAGGTTGACACAATGTAAAATCTATGCTAAAAATTAAATTCAGCGAAATGAGTCTAACATATGGAACAAATGCAAAACGCGCGCTAAAAGCAAACTTATTTGAAATTAACACAGGTGGATCCAGGCAAAAGGAGGTACACTCAATCTTTATTCGCGGCGGGTGCCGGCCGTTTTTCCCCGCGTTTCCACATCGCGACACCATGATGCGCCAATAAAACTTATACATCGATCTGTATTCCGATCGACACCCAAATACGATTGAAATCCAAACGTTTCCCCATGTTGCATAATCCTGATTATTTCGACTTGTTTATGACCACCCAGTTTGAACAGTCGTTGCGTCACATCCAATTGTGTAGATATGCTTTCCTTGTAAATTCCCGTAAAAACCAAACAAATATTATTTGATATGCTGAGCGAATAGTGCTGCGCGGTTTTACTGTACGATTTTAAATTGCCTGTGCTAGCTGGTTAATACGTGTGCAACACATTCTGCCGACCCATACATCTTTCACTTACTCTTATTTAATGTGGTTAGTTAATGTGGCATTATTGCATTACGCAAGCGGCCGCTACTTTATGTTTTAACTGTTACATATTTATTCTTCTCATTTACACCACTAGGTAAAGAGCCGGAAAGGAAAGATGTTTATTACTAACGATGCTTCTCATATGTGTTACGAATTCCGATAATACATGGAGAATACAATTGGTTGGAGTAGTAATTGCGGTAATCGAAATTGTATGCATCTGGTGATGTTTTGTTTTCGATTCGGGGCATGATTAGGATAAATCATTTATACAGATCCTAAAATTTACTCGAATTTTCAAGAGAAAACGAAGCAGTCGTCAGTTGAACCAGATTTTATGTGCTTCGTTAACCGGTATTTGTTTTGTCCTCAGGTCCTCGCCTGTGTGGCGCTCGCCTACGGCCGCCCCGAGCCCCCAGTCGGCTACAGCTACTCCGCTCCTAGCGCGAGGTACTCCGCGCCCTCTGGAAGCTATGGAGCCCCGTCTATTGGCGGACACCGAGCCGTGTCTGCTGGACACTCCGCGGGAATCTCCCTAGGACACTCCAGCGGCATCTCTCTCGGTCACTCCTCTGGTGGACTCTCCCTTGGTAGTGGACACTCCTCTGGTGGACTCTCCCTTGGTGGTGGACACTCTTCAGGCGGTCTCTCTCTTGGAGGCGGACATTCATCTGGCGGTCTTTCCCTTGGATCTTCTGGAATCTCCCTCGGCAGCAGCGGCTCCAGTGGATTTGGCGGTGACTCCGGTTTTGGAGGTGGATACGCTGGCGGCTACTCCGGTGCCCCCCTAGTCCAGAAACACATCTACGTGCACGTCCCTCCACCAGAACCCGTTGAGCACAGGGCTCCCCGTATCCCGTCCGTTGCTCCTCCCCAGAAGCACTACAAGATCATCTTCATCAAGGCCCCGACCCCACCCACCCCCGTTGCGCCCATCATCCCTGTGCAGCCCCAGAACGAAGAGAAGACCCTTGTCTACGTGCTGGTTAAGAAGCCCGAGGAGCAGCCCGACATCATCATCCCCACCCCAGCGCCCACTCAGCCCTCAAAGCCCGAAGTTTACTTCATCAAATACCAGACCCAGAAGGAATCTGGTGGTATCGGCGCTGGATCCATCGGCGGCAACTCTCTTGGCGGCGGCATCGGTGGTGGTGATTTGGGTGGTATCGCTCTCGGCGGTGGCGCTGGAATCGGCGGTGGTGCCGGCATCGGTGGTGGGGCTGGTGGCGTTGGTGCCAGTGGACACGGAGGTGACGACATCGCCGCCGACTTCGGTGCGAGCGCTGGTGACGACAGCGGTTCCGACGCCGGCCATGGTGGCGCCAGCACCCAATACGGACCCCCCGGCCACGTTGCTGGCCCACTCCACTAAATTTACGCTATGCTAGCGGGTGGCAGATTAATATCGGAATAATCTCATAATGCAAAAGTATTCCTGTCACCTAGGCGTCAGCGGAACCGCTTGTATATAGTCACCACTGGTCCGCTCGCGCCCGAGTCATTTCATCATCGCCACTCATACCTACTTGTTATTAGTGCACAAGTGTTAATGTTATCCTAAAGGAGGTAATTTACAGCGACTGTTACGTTATGTATTATATGTAGCTTTTTATTATGAAATAAAAATGTCGAATGTGATGTATGGTTTTGTTTTTTTTTTTGACCGAACGGGGAACGGGCACGGGCAATTGCGTCATTACCGAAAGTAGTCGTGAAAGGTTGCCCTGCCGTGACTGAGGGCGAACGGCGCCTCCTTTCTCGTATTCAACCGGTGTGATTAGCTTCGACATAAAATTGAAATTGTGAACAATCAGTTCGGATTACATTCAGACGTTGCGTAAGAGCTTAACGGATCTTTAGAGCAACCACTTAGTTGCAGCTATATAACTTAATCAGCTTTGCGATTTCTACATAATCATTTAATACATGCTTTAATTAAGTATTGAAATGCAACATTGAAAGATAATCATTCGATAATTATCTTAATTCGATTATTATATAAAATTAATTGGTATTGTGTAATATTTGAATATTTGATTTTATTTTAAGTTATTAATGTAATCTACATTTCTATAAATTCACCTTTCTAGTAGCAACATCAATATATGTGTAGTTGGAGTGTTCACTTGTATAGGTTTGCAGAATATCTTATCAATAATAGACAATTGTGATTAATTTACAAAACAGTTGTCTTCACTCGTTGATATCTTTTTGAGTCCATTCTTACACCTTTTCCAAAGGTATTTTTGGTCCTTTCTCAAAAATCGATGTAAGGTGGTAGTCTTGATTTATATAGGTAGGTAACCACCGCAGTGACCAATAGATATTTTACAAGTAGAATAACTAAGATAAGACATCTAACACCTGCTATTTCGGATGACAGGCCTAGGGCAGTGTTGCCAGTTAATAATTACTATATATTTAATTATTTGGTTTTCTTTAAAAGTTTTAGACAATTGCATTTTAAAAATGCGTTATGAAGATAACGCTTCAAACAGGGAGGCAAACGAGCATGCGGTTCACCTGATGGAAATCAGCGGCGGCAACAATGGACATTTGTAACAGCTGAGATCACAGGGATGCGTTGCCGGCCCTTTATATAAGATAATAATCTCATTTTGAAGGACGCCAGGTTATATCTTTTCGTGATGAGTGCGAATACCAACCTTAACACTTAACACTCTGTACAAATCAAATAAAGTTAAGAAATAACATCCACTGACATTCACACAGCGCCATCCAGCCCGAATTAACAAGTATTATACAACGTGTTAAACAACTGACAGATTAATGTTTTGTACATACATACACATTTTACAAAGTAAACACCAAAAGTACGGCCCAGGGTTCGAACCCGAAGCCCTTGGCCTAATAGCCCACCTCTCAACCATTACATCATACGAGTCCTCCAAAACCGGTTAACTTGAGCACATTCTTTGATCATGACCGCACTCATACAGATCAAAGCAGCGCCTTGCACTCCATATATGCAAAAAGCAGTGCAAACTCTGTGTGTCCAGTCAAATCTTCGCTCATTTCCCCCTACAAATTGAAACCATAGGCGATCTACTGTCATCAAAAGCACTCAATTTGACAAAAATGAAAATTATAATGTGCGATAACTATCACTCACTTTGCAAACCCTATTCAAAATCTCTGTGCACGCCACTGGATCAAAGGTGTAATTACACTCTCATTTATTATCGGGCCGTACACGTTACGTAAGCCGAGCTTCCTTACACCGACAACGATAAATAATCACAAAAGAAGGTTTCACCTAGAAACAAGTTCTTCTTTTTGACGACCATCTGGTGTAATGGTTGAGACGTCGGTTATTACACCAAGGGTACCGGCTTCGATCACCGGGCAGTACAAACAATTGTGGCTTAGTTTGGGGTTAGAGGGCGCTGTGTGAATGTCAGTGAATATTTATTTATTTTTAATTCACAAATCGGTTAATTGCTTTCTATAATATGTACCTAATTATTTACGCATTGTGTTCTTGCGGCGAGGTGTTTACCCCATAAGTATGCTCTAAATTGTCTTCAATTCGAATAATATAAATATAAACCATTATAAAAAAATTGAAATTAATATATTACGTAAAAATTTAAAAAATATACTTAGTAAGCAAACCTTTAAATTTACACATGTATTAAGAAATATTTCGCTTTCACATTTATATTAACCAAACAGTCCACTGAATAATATCTACTTATGAATATTATTTCTCATACATGTGTATTACGTCTAATATGTTGATTCCGATTAGATGGTGTATAATGTTCATGTGTTAACAGCGTTACGGTAGTTTGATGATATAATAAGTAATTGTGGCCAAAGGCATTCAATAGTGTGTTGATACTATAATAATAAATATCCACTGACATTCACACAGCGCCATCTAGCCCCAAGTCAAGCGTAAAGCCTGTATTATGGGTACTAAACAACGGATAAATAGACTTATATACTTTTTTATAAATACATACATATATTATACATAGAAAACACCCAGACCATTACAAACGGACATGTTCATGCACACAAATGTTTGTACTGCCCGGGGATCGAACTTGGAACCTTTGGTGTTGCAGTCGACGTCTCAACCGTCACACCAAATGGGTCGTCACAATACTAGAAGCAATTCAACGCTGAACCAAAGAAACGATGGTAAATTGCCTTTAGTACGCCTCTACGAACTCATCAGAGTGCCAAGGCGTCTTAGTGAAGCAGGGCTCCCAAAGCTGTCTCCATAATTGAACGCAGCATCAACATCGTTACGAAATTGTGCACCTGCTCACGGGACCTTGAACCTATGTCATTATCTGGAACTATAATGGCCATGATGCAAGATGGCGTAACCGGTCACTAGCATCGAATTCTTCAACTCATTTAAACGCCCTTTTGAGTGGTGTGGTATTTTATGCTTTTATAACTAGGTGTATCAAAATACCGGTTTTTTTACTTTTACATACCGCGACAGTCCACTGTTGGTCTAAGAGCCTCATTAGGCTATTTATAAAGGATTTAGCTATAATTGAGAAAGGTAAGTTGGGAATAGCTGAGCCTACATATACGTATAATATTTTTAGTAAAGTAAAAGAGCGCTAATGCCCGTTCTGTACAATGATGTAAAAAGTATAGATTCGTGATATGCTCACAAAACAGCCGAAATAAGTGTTCCGAATGCAGCGACAGCACACAAACACATATTTTGAATGAGCGTATATTCACCTACACAAAGAGCCTACAACTCTATTCTCTTTGGCGGTTTGTTTTTGAGGTACGGATGGCGTATCTATTTTATATATACATAATATCATTGGTCCTGTACTTAAAAAAGTGTTGATATGTTGAAAAAGTTTTAAGAAATACTTATTACGAGTATATCCTTATTTTACACAGGCAGATACCGAATTGCTCTTTATAATATTCTAAAATATACCTTTAATAAAACTTCAAGATTTATGAGTGTATATATTTCCCTATTTTCTGGTTAGCGATGCACCAAATTCACAAACTTAGGACGTGATAGTACGTGTTGTGGGGGGGATTTGAACAAGTTTGTCGACACGTGTGCCGCAAATCAAGGTTGGCAGGGGTCGTCTATTACCCCATTTACAAGTCCCGTGTCCCCACTAACCAGTGTAATGTCAGCCTGCACCATCAGTAGTGGCCCTTTGCTTCTCGCGGGCTTCGTGTCATTAGACTTTGGAAAATCCTACCAGATGTTTCGCAATACTCAATACTTGCATACCATGAAGTCACAAGATGTATGGTTTTATTTACAGTTTACTTAAGGACCTTGAAGGGCATAACAATATTGCTTTATACACACCATCAAACTAAATATTTCATATTAAAACTTTATGGCTTGTAATTTTTTTGTACATTGTGGATTATTTGAGTTTAATGTTATAGTATATTTATTCATTTATGTTTATTAACTACCCGAAAGCGTCGTCCATTTTGTAAGTGTATTTAGTGTGTTATAATAAGACTTACTCATTGTAACTTTTCTACTGGGGTCATCCCAGCCAATCGTCCGAGACGTGGGTACATTATATAAGAGTATTACATAACGCAACTCTGGACAAGAAAACAAATAAATAATGCCAATAAAGTGACTGAAACCAAAGCAAAATAGAGGGCATACGACCCCAACTGTTTTGTATTACGAAGGTCTTTTTCGACGGCACAGTCAAAGATCAAATACGCAAAATAGGTCGACTTACGTTTACATATTATTAAATACCTACTTAGAGCATAAAATATATTATACTATGTTCCAAGCTAGATTCTCGGTTTGTCAAGAAGAGAAGGAATCTATTTTTAATTGTGTTGAATAACAAAATATCGATAGAATATTTATGTAGTTTTTATGACATATCAAGTAAAAATGTTGTTGACAAGATTTTGTCATTAATTAATTAATTTACGTATCAGCTTTGTAATTACTAGGAAAATTACATTCGTCTAGGCTGGCAGGCGCAGACAGTGTTAACAGCATCTAATTAGATTAAAAGTTTAAGTTATTCTTGCAACACAACATCTGCCATGGGCAGGTGAACCAGCTTCAGGCGAGCGTACTGGTGATTTGCAAATTTAAGAAATTATGTAACATTTAACCATTGAAGCGCAACGCTACAGTAATGAAATATAAAAGTTTCTTCTTGTTTCGCTCTAAAACGAAATCAGGCACTGGCAAAGTTGCCCGCGGGGAGCAAACAGGGCAATAATTGACGCATTCAGTTATCTTTTGGGAGGAATTTATATGCGTGACGCGTATTTTTAGGAGGCAACCGCACGCAGCTACCGACAAGTCTTCCTCGGTGAATCTGTTAATATTTTATCGGTTCTGTTCCGGGATGTACGCGGAGTAACTTCGTAAAAAACTTATTACAAACACAGCAATAATCTTGTACCTGCATGAGCTCATGAAAATACTGGTACATCTTAAGACAGTACTGTCATTGCATTAATTGTTAATTAAAAAAAATTACTGTGCATAGTTACATATAAGTTATTCTAGGTATATAAAACAATAGTATAGTGGATAGTACAAAAAGAATAGGCAGATAACTATGAACCTATACTTTAAATATAGCATTTCCTTTCTTTTCTTATTAAAGGAAAAGACATGGTTCTTCTTATATAGCAAACGAAGCGCTCTAGTGACACAAACGACCCTACTTTTTTCATGAAGTTTTATACGATATCAGTCAGTCTAGGTCTATTAAAATTTTGACATTATACAGTTTCCTATTGTTCCTCGCGACAGCATACGGGCAGATGAAGTTATGTATAAAACATAGTTTGTTTTTATTGATAGGTACACTAAATAATATATATAATGCGTTGCTTGCGGATCAGTTTATCAAAAGTTATAATAAGCAATCCCAAGCTTCTAAAGTTGGTTTAAATATGCAGCTTATGGGAAATTTTGATTTCGACCTATTCTTAAACCTGCCGATTGAATGGAGCACGTTAATGCCGATAGGGTAAGTAATCAAAATACTCAATTACTAATTACATTTTACTATGCAATTGTACCGAACTAACAGATTTCTTAAAAATATGTGTTTATTCTACTTATCACGATTACAATTTATACAGACTAAAATAAGCCCAGAGTATTTAAAACTAAACATCAAATGAACCTGGTTGAATTTGAGCCCAATTTACATCAAACCAGTTTTAGAAAATACATGAACTTGTTTTTCAAACCATGCTGCGGCTGTATTTAAACGCAAACATGAAGTATTCCTAGTTTAACATTACCATACTGGTCAG